>NW_025558109.1:0-135000 GCF_020424385.1 Procambarus clarkii
TAAATATGTAATTATAAGTACACAACTCTGTAAAATAATGAATTTCACTCTGCTTAGGGTTTGCATAACACTGAATAGTAATACACCAGTACTGTCTAACACAGTACCAGTTAGATATTTATCCTACCTAATAAAGTAGCTAAATTAGTTTAGGCTACAGTTGTAGGGAGCCGGTCGGCCGAGCGGACAGCACACTGGACTTGTGATCCTGTGGTCCCGGGTTCGATCCCGGGCGCCGGCGAGAAACAATGGGCAGTTTCTTTCACCCTATGCCCCTGTTACCTAGCAGTAAATAGGTACCTGGGTGTTAGTCAGCTGTCACGGGCTGCTTCCTGGGGGGTGGAGGCCTGGTCGAGGACCGGGCCGCGGGGACACTAAAGCCCCGAAATCATCTCAAGATAATCTCAAGATACATACCTTAGTACAATTCCAGTCTAAAGTCCTACCACTGTTGGTTGGCATAAAATATAATGAAGGAGGTGTAGATATTGGTATACATATAGTGCTATGTTTTGGGGATTTTTTGTAATTTTGGTATGAAGAATATACTCTTGTAGAATATACTCTTGTAGAATATACTCTTGTAGAATATACTCTTGTAGAATATACTCTTGTAGAATATACTCTTGTAGAATATACTCTTGTAGAATATACTCTTGTAGAAAATACGTGTAAAGAAGTTTAATATATACAATTAATGTTGGCTCTTTGGCCACAATCTTCTGTGAAGAATAATTCACTAATTCATTTACTGGTCACATATCAACCCGTTCTCGCACTTTCTTATAGTCAATATTGACTTATTAAATACGTGCATATGTGACATACTAATTTATTGTGTATATTTTAGTTTACCTTGAAAAGCTTCATAGAAAACACCGACCGTATCTAACGTTCTTAGTATGTTAAGATAAGCATCTTATTGCTTCGTAATTACAATTATTACTTAACCTATACCTATGTAATAATTGTAATTACGAAGCAATAAGATGCTTATCTTAACATTCTAAGAAGGTTAGGTAAGGTCGGTGTTTTCTATAAAGCTTTTCAAGGTAAACTAAAATATACACAATAAATTAGTATGTCACATATGCACTTATTCAATAAGTCAATATTGACTTAAAGTGCGAGAATGGGTTGCACATATGTCCTAGACTCTCGTGACTGGTTTTCACAAAATAGTCTGGCAAAAAATTAATATAGTTGGTGTTACCACCAAGAGAATAATGGTTAAATTGTGTGACCAATCTAATGTGGTTTTTAACACAAAGTTATTAATTGTCAGCTGTTGTTCTAGAAGACCTAATTATTCTCAGCTAATTATTCTGTGTGAGGGGGGGGGGGGTAGGTCTGAGTATTGTGGGTAATCAACTATAACCCACTAAAGCCAGGTGTAGATATTGGCTTTAATGTGGTAAATTAATAATGGGGTTAGGCTATAATATGTGTATGGCGGTCTGCTGACACAGTCGTAAATAATAATGGGGTTAGGCTATAATATGTGTATGGCGGTCTGCTGACACAGCCGTAAATAATAATGGGGTTAGGCTATAATATGTGTATGGCGGTCTGCTGACACAGCCGTAAATAATAATGGGGTTAGGCTATAATATGTGTATGGCGGTCTGCTGACACAGTCGTAAATAATAATGGGGTTAGGCTATAATATGTGTATGGCGGTCTGCTGACACAGCCGTAAATAATAATGAATATATAGCCTAGTACCTGATAATACTACTTAATTAATAGTATACTATAATCAGGGTTAGTAAATGTTAGTTGTGTTATAATTAGTTATATAGGACCAGTAATTTAACTTCATATACTGGACTATAAAATATAGTGTCAATTTACACTGCTGTATCCGGTTTTGAAGTACCCAAAAGAATGTGGGTTCTGAGAACCGGTGTGAATTTTAATATTACTTCTGGTTTCGTATTGTATCTCAGATAAGATCCTGGGGCCAGATTCACGAAGCAGGTTACAAATGTTTCTCTTCTTAGCGCCTTCGTAGCGGCTACGTCGGTATACAGGTAGGCATACTAAGAACAACAGAAAGGTTGATGATATTCTTGAGAGATATAAGAATTTTGCACCAAGACTAATTTTTTGTTGAATTATCTGCATGTCTCTTGCAAATTGTCTATACAGTATACCTAGGTCATAAAAGTATTTATGTATGTCTGGTACCATACTACTTGTGTAAAGGAGGAAATGTAGATGTTTATCTCTCAGAATGTGTGGTAATATGTTTATTGTTTGTGATGTGTGTATATGTATGTATTAACACGATGTACTGAACGGGTGAGAATAGTTTGAGCTACTGTTACGACCCTGGGTTCTCCAGTGGAAACCAGAGGTCAAAATTGAGCTATTAAACTTCCTAGTAGTACAGTTGGCGCATTTCGAATGGCAATTGTTTGTATCTTCCCTGCCAGACGTAAGACTATTATTGTTTCTCAAAGAGCATTTAAAGACTGAGCTGGGGGTTGATTATTAAATAATAACATAGGCACCAACTTTGCTTACTAATACTTTCTAATCATTCATAAAGTAACAATACGTTGCATAGGGGAAGATCTTTAATGTGCTTAGCTGCACGATCAATTAGGCTCCTTCCGGCACCACGACATGAGGGAGGCAGCTGGTCGCTAGCTCGCTCTTCTCTCTGGCTGGTGTCGTGCGGATAAGACCTACTCTGTGGCTGTATCCCTACTCTTCTCCCTTCTCCTCTTACTTATTTCCCTTACCTGAAGTTCCTGTATCCTTAAGCTAAGTACGGGGCATTAGTAAGTGTACCTACTCTGGTAGTAACTATTCGTGAGACCTGGGGTTAGTATTTGCCAGTGTTTTGTTTACCCTAAGTGTTGTGTTTTGTATTAGGGTACCACATGGTCTCACTACCCTAAGCTGCATCCAGCTTCAGTGCTTATCCAGTAGTACTTTACCCTAGCTTGTTATTAGTGTAAACCTTGTATCCTGTCTATGTGGACCAAGGCTTTTAACGTAAGATAGTGTGGTAAAGTTATTATTATTATTGTTATTGGTGTGAGTGTATATGGGGGGTTGTTAAGGGGTTAATAAATAAGTACATGAATTACAGAGTATCTCTTCTTCCAGTGTGGGAGCGCCTTGATCAACCCTTAGACTAACATATATGGTCTAGTAGCAAGTTATTACTACTGTGGATAGTTTATTTTGGGGGCCGGGCCTTTTAGCTCTCCCATATTTGATACTCTTGTCTTCTAACTACCTTTACCCCTTAATAGTACCAGTACCCCATAGAAGCCCCACTCATATTAGTTGTAACAGCTACCTCATCCCTTTGTGTGTATTTTACCTCAATAAACTTATTTCAATTTCATACTAAGAAGGAAAATCTCCGTAAGTATCCTCCGTCGGCTAAGGTTGCCCTCAACCACTCGTAGCTTTACGTAAACTGGACATAACTAAATTTTTCTCTACTTCACAACACGGAGGATCGATTATATTATAAACAAACACTAGCTGGAGAGTTTCATCAAGGAGTAGTCCTTTGTGTTAACTATATATGCATTCTCTGCTTGAAACTTGTAGTAAATATGTTTTTTATGATATTAGAATTAATTTTATAATAGCAAGATATTATACCAGTAGTTATCTATATAAATAAAAAAGCAAATGTTCGTTTGTTCAAAATCGCTAATCTCCGAAAATTCTTCACCAATTGCTTTGAAATTTTCACACAACGTTCCATTCGTATCCGAACGGGTTTTTATATACATACTATATTGATGTCACGTCTGAGACGGTAAAAAACATGCTTTTCTGAAAAACTGTGTTTTTCATGTGAGGGAAATCTTCCAAACCTCTTTACCGATTGCTTTAAAATTTGGACACAACGTTGCATTCTAATTGGTGCTAGCTCTTCTATACCTACTATATACATGCCTCACCTGTGACAGGAAAAAACATGTATTTTAAAAAAACAGCGCCATCTGTTGGACGTAAGAGCAACAATCACTGTAATCTCCGAAAGTTCTTCACCGATTGCTTTGAAATTTTGACACAACGTTGCATTCGAATACGTGCATGTTTTATATGCTTACTATATAGATGTCACACATGTGACAGGTAAAAATATATATATATATATATATATATATATATATATATATATATATATATATATATATATATATATATATATATATGTCGTACCTAGTAGCCAGAACGCACTTTTCAGCCTACTATGCAAGGCCCGATTTGCCTAATAAGCCAAGTTTTCCTGAATTAATATATTTTCTCTAACTTTTTTCTTATGAGATGATAAAGCTACCAATTTCATTATGTATGAGGTCAATTTTTTTTAATGGAGTTAAAATTAACGTAGATATATGACCGAACCTAACCAACCCTACCTAACCTAACCTAACCTATCTTTATAGGTTAGGTTTGGTTAGGTAGTCGAAAAAGTTAGGTTAGGTAGGTTAGGTAGTCGAAAAACAATTAATTCATGAAAACTTGGCTCATTAGGCAAATCGGGCCTTGCATAGTAGGCTGAGAAGTGCGTTCTGGCTACTAGGTACGACATATATATATATATATATATATATATATATATATATATATATATATGTTTCATTGAATATGACCGCATATTCTGTATTTATTATTTTCTGGTTTAGGGCTTCTATCCCTCTTTAACTATTTTCTTAGCATCAGGGCTTAATTGGAATAGGAGTTCTCCAAAACTCATTTTCGTACTTTTAAGGTGAAGAAAAGAAGTGATTTACTATAGAGTGTATTACACTTATTTGTATAATTTGCACGACGTTTCGAACCTCCATGGTTCATTCTCAAGTGAACAGATCTTACAATACTAGTTGATTTTATACCCGCATTAGGTCAGGTGATAATACAATGAAGGTGAAAAACATGGGGGGATACATAAGGGATAAACATAGGGGCTGCAGAAGGCTTATTGGCCCATACGAGGCATCTCCTATCTAAACACAAAGATTAATCCAGTGTAATTGGCCTGTTATGTTGGACATTGTCTTCTGTGTTGGCATCGATATGTTCTTGTCTTGTCCTTACTCTCATGGTGGGTAGAGTAAATAGTTCCGTGATTTGGGTGTTCATGGTAGGTCGCTCTATTCTTATGTGAATTGCCTCAAGAATTTGTAATCTTCTTGAATCTTGGGTTTTGTCTATTATGCAAGTATTCTTGTTCAACATTTCTCTTGTTAGAGTAATGTCATGGGCTTGTCGCAAGTGATTCCTAGGGGCACCAGATTGAAGATGGCATGTCAAACGCCTCGTCAGCTTGGTCGACGTCATACCTATGTACTTACATTGAAGGTTACATCCTTCGTGGGGGCAAGTGTACATGTATACAACGCTTGACTGCTGTAGAGGGTTCTCCGTCGGCTTCGGGCTGTTTTTGATAAGGAGTTCGGAAGTCTTCTTGGTTTTGTAGAATATTATCAGGTTTATGTTTTGGTTAGGAGTAGTGCTTTTTACTCCTTTACGGATTATTTCTTTCATTATTCTTTCCTCTTTTATATGTTCACTGTGCATGGTTGATTTGTAATATAATTTTATTGGGGGTGTTGTGGTTTCTGTTCTAGGTTCTGAATTATACCAACGGTCCAAGTGTCTTCTTATAGCAGCGTTTATTTCCGCGTTGCTATATCCGTTGTTCACCAATACCTGAGTTACTCTTTCAAACTCTCTACTCACGTTGCTCCATTCAGAGCAGTGGGTAAGCGCTCGAATATAAGCATTGAGAACACTGGCTTTGTATCTTTGGGGGCACTCACTTCTACCGTTCAGGCATAATCCTATGTTGGTGGGCTTGGTATATACGTTGGTGCTTAAAGAGGTTCCTGTTTTTGTTATTAGTACATCCAAGAATGGCAGACTGTTATTTTCACTATTTTCATGTGTAAATCGGAGTACTGACTCTCTCTCTAGGTGTCTTTTTAGGTCAATTAGTTCATCTGAGTCTTTTACTATTACGAATATGTCATCTACATAACGGCAGTATACAGTTGGTTTTTGTCTGCTACTGAAGACCCTATCTTCGATGGTTCCCATATAAAAATTAGCAAATAAAACTCCTAAGGGGGAGCCCATTGCTACTCCGTCTATTTGTAAATACATGTCTCCTTGTGGACTGATGAAAGGGGCTTCCTTTGTACATGCTTCGAGAAGACTTTTCAAGTGTGGCTCAGGTATGTCTAATTTGGGGGTGCTCTCGTCTCTGTATACTCTGTCCAGTATCATTCCTATGGTTGTGTCGACTGGGACGTTGGTAAAAAGGGATTCAACGTCCAGGGAAGCGATGATTCCATCGGGCTGGGTAGATTTGATCAATTCTAGGAAATCTGCTGAAGATTGTAGACTAAACTTACTTGGAGTGTATGGAGTTAGGAGTTCATTGAGTTTCTTTGCCAGGTGATAAGTTGGGGTTGGTATTTGGCTGATTATAGGGCGTAGTGGGTTACCTGGTTTATGCGTCTTAACATTGCCGTAGGCATATCCTAAGCCATAGTCGCCTTGAAGTTTATTGAAATGCACACTACCTTTCTTTGCGTTGATTGCTGTAATTGTTTTGTTTACTTTCCGCTTAAGGTCTTCTACGGGGTTCCTCGTGATTCGTTGAAATTTGGAGTCGTCACTTAGGATGTCGCTAATTTTGTTCATGTATTCATGGGTAGGAATCAATACATATGCTGCTGTTTTGTCGGCTTTTCTTATTGTTACGTCTTTCAGATTTTTTAGTTGTTTCGCTGCTTCTTTGAGTCGTGGGGTTAAGATTGTAGATGAATATGTTCCTCGTTTTTTCCCTGCTTCTGCAAGTAGTTCAGCTTGAAGTGTGTCAGTGGTGATGACTTTTTTGTTGTCTTCTAGCTTATGGATATCGTCCAGAAGCATTTCGATTTCCAGGCGTTTTTGATGCATCTTTGGTTTAGATAAGAATTGACAATTTAGACCAAGATTTAAGAGGTCTCGTTGGTCCTGGGTAAGATCATAAGAAGTCAGGTTAAAGTAGCCATCTTTAGGACGAGGGATTTTTAGCTGTCCACCGTTTAGGGATGTTAACTTACGGAGTGTCTTTGTTTCTACAAGAGTTTTATGTTGTTGTTTCAGGTTAAATAGTTCACTGTTGATGGTTTGCTTGAGTTGGATAGGGATGTCGTACTGGGTCCATTTGTTTAACAGATGCTCAGCCTGCTCTGTAAAGGTTTGGAGGGCTTCCTTCTTCTTGTTTAGTTGATGCCGAATGAGCTCTTGCCTATACCTATAGGTAAACTCTGTATTGCGGACTGCTGGGTCATGTGGGTTTATATTGGTGTATACTGGCAGCAGGTTTTCTTTCAAACATGTTTCATTGAATATGACCGCATATTCTGTATTTATTATTTTCTGGTTTAGGGCTTCTATCCCTCTAACTATTTTCTTAGCATCAGGGCTTAATTGGAATAGGAGTTCTCCAAAACTCATTTTCGTACTTTTAAGGTGAAGAAAAGAAGTGATTTACTATAGAGTGTATTACACTTATTTGTATAATTTGCACGACGTTTCGAACCTCCATGGTTCATTCTCAAGTGAACAGATCTTACAATACTAGTTGATTTTATACCCGCATTAGGTCAGGTGATAATACAATGAAGGTGACAAACATGGGGGGGATACATAAGGGATAAACATAGGGGCTGCAGAAGGCTTATTGGCCCATACGAGGCATCTCCTATCTAAACACAAAGATTAATCCAGTGTAATTGGCCTGTTATGTTGGACATTGTCTTCTGTGTTGGCATCGATATGTTCTTTTCTTGTCCTTACTCTCATGGTGGGTAGAGTAAATAGTTCCGTGATTTGGGTGTTCATGGTAGGTCGCTCTATTCTTATGTGAATTGCCTCAAGAATTTGTAATCTTCTTGAATCTTGGGTTTTGTCTATTATGCAAGTATTCTTGTTCAACATTTCTCTTGTTAGAGAAAAAAAAACCAAGATTCAAGAAGATGGGAAGGCTATGTAGCACCATTATGTGTAACAATGGCGTCTGACAGCTGGGTGGACAGCGCTTCGGATTCGTAGTCCTGAGGTTCCGGGTTCGATCCCCGGTGGAGGCGGAGACAAATGGGCAAAATGTTTCTTTCACCCTGATGCCCCTGTTACTTAGCAGTAAATAGGTACCTGGGAGTTAGACAGCTGCTACGGGCTGCTCCCAAGGGGGATGGGGTGTAACAAAAAGAAGGCCAGGTCGAGGACCGGGCCGCGGGTACGCTAAGCCCCGAAATCATCTCAAGATAACCTCAAGAAATCAAATCATCTCAAGATAACAATAAACCAAATTTTATTGCGAACTTAATTGCAGACAAAGATGCCACAAGAGCTCAAGTCCTAGAGAACAGACCCCACCCAGGGCCTCACGTGACGATGATCGACATTTTACCAGTTGGGGGTCGAATACCCCCCCCCCCCCTTCTTATGGCATACATCCTCCACCTCACGCAAAGACTATATAATCCGAGGTTAAGCATGGTAAAATTGTCTGTGAAAATGTAAGGTGTACCTTGCAAAACGCATCCCCACGCGTCAGACTATGGTAAAGTGCAGAAGTGAACTTTGGAGAGTTAATTTTTCAACTTCCCTCGACAGTGAAGAAAAACGTAAGAAATATTGAGAAGATTCGTGTTAGAATCATTAATCTTCCCCTTTCGGTCATATACAACAACATATGTTTGCAAGAAAGACTGTTACCAAAATATACTAATATTAGAACACACGACCCAGCAGCAGGAAGCCAAGCCTTCACGATAAAATATCGCCAAGATCTGATTCGAAATCAGATACACAAGGCAGAAAATACGATCAACGATAGCAAGATGCAACTACTTCATGCTACAGACCAGTGGAAACACCAACATCGACGAAGACTTCCGTTCCCAAATCGAACAAAGCCTCGACGATCTTGCAGAACCTTAGTGAGAAATGTTCCCTGTAAATAAGTATATCATTTATCAACTTCGTCCTCATAGTAAACTTTATAGAGGTGACTTTACCATGAAGATAGGGTCGTAGACATGAGAGTTAGTTAGAGGGTTGTTGACATGACTACCAGGTACTCCACTACCAGGTACTTCATTAACAGGTACTCTGCTACCATGTACTCTACTGCCAGGTACTGTCAGGTACTCAATTGCCAGGTACTCTATTGCCAGGAACTCTACTGCCAGGTACTCCACTACCAGGTACTTCATTAACAGGTACTCTGCTACCATGTACTCTACTGCCAGGTACTGTCAGGTACTCTATTGCCAGGTACTCTATTGCCAGGAACTCTACTGCCAGGTACTCTACTGCCAAGTACTCTACTGCCAGGTACTCTACTGCCAAGTACTCTACTGCCAGGTACTCAACTGCCAGGTACTCTATTGCCAGGTACTCTACTGCCAGGTACTCAACTGCCAGGAACTCTACTGCCAGGTACTCTACTGCCAGGTACTCTACTGCCAGGTACTCTATTGCCAGGTACTCTACCACCAGGTACTCTACTGCCAGGTACTCTACTGCCAGGTACTCTACTGCCAAGTACTCTACTGCCAGGTACTCTACTGCCAAGTACTCTACTGCCAAGTACTCTACTGCGAGGTACTCTACTGCCAGGTACTCTACTGCCAGGTACTCTATTGCCAGGTACTCTGCTACCATGTACTCTACTGCCAGGTACTCTGTCAGGTACTCTATTGCCAGGTACTCTATTGCCAGGAACTCTACTGCCAGGTACTCTACTGCCAAGTACTCTACTGCCAGGTACTCTACTGCCAGGTACTCTACTGCCAAGTACTCTACTGCCAGGTACTCAACTGCCAGGTACTCTATTGCCAGGTACTCTACTGCCAGGTACTCAACTGCCAGGTACTCTATTGCCAGGTACTCAACTGTCAGGTACTCTATTGCCAGGTACTCAACTGCCAGGTACTCTATTGCCAGGTACTCTATTGCCAGGTACTCTATTGCCAGGTACTCTATTGCCAGGTACTAAACTGCCAGGTACTCTATTGCCAGGTACTCAACTGCCAGGTACTCTATTGACAGGTACTTTATTGCCAGGTACTCAACTGCCAGGTACTCTATTGCCAGGTACTCTACTGCCAGGTACTCTATTGCCAGGAACTCTACTACCAGGTACTCTACCACCAGGTACTCTACTGCTAGGTACTCTACTGCCAGGTACTCTACTGCCAAGTACTCTACTGCCAGGTACTCTACTGCCAAGTACTCTACTGCGAGGTACTCTACTGCCAGGTACTCTACTGCCAAGTACTCTACCACCAGGTACTCTACTGCCAGGTACTCTACTGCCAGGTACTCTACTGCCAGGTACTCTACTGCCAGGTACTCTACTGCCAAGTACTCTACTGTCAGGTACTCTACTGCCAGGTACTCTACTGCCAAGTACTCTACCACCAGGTACTCTACTGCCAGGTACTCTACTGCCAAGTACTCTACTGCCAGGTACTCTACTGCCAGGTACTCTACTGCCAAGTACTCTACTGCCAGGTACTCTACTGCCAGGTACTCTACTGCCAGGTACTCTACTGCCAAGTACTCTACTGCCAGGTACTCTACTGTCAGGTACTCTACTGCCAAGTACTCTACCACCAGGTACTCTACTGCCAGGTACTCTACTGCCAAGTACTCTACTGCCAGGTACTCTACTGCCAGGTACTCTACTGCCAGGTACTCAACTGTCAGGTACTCTACTATCAGGTACTCAACTGCCAAGTACTCTACTGCCAAGTACTCTACTGCCAGGTACTCTACTGCCAGGTTCTCAACTGCCAGGTACTCTATCAGGTACTCAACTGCCAAGTACTCTACTGCCAAGTACTCTACTGCCAGGTACTCTACTGCCAGGTTCTCAACTGCCAGGTACTCAACTGCCAGGTACTCTACTATCAGGTACTCAACTGCCAAGTACTCTACTGCCAAGTACTCTACTGCCAGGTACTCTACTGCCAGGTTCTCAACTGCCAGGTACTCAACTGCCAGGTACTCTACTATCAGGTACTCAACTGCCAAGTACTCTACTGCCAAGTACTCTACTGCCAGGTACTCTACTGCCAGGTACTCTACTATCAGGTACTCAACTGCCAGGTACTCTACTGCCAGGTACTCTACTGCCAGGTACTCTGCCAGGTACTCAACTGCCAAGTACTCTACTGCCTGGTACTCTACTGCCAGGTACTCTACTGCCAGGTACGCTACTGCCAGGTACTCTACTGCCAAGTACTCTACTGCCAGGTACTCAACTGCCAAGTACTCTACTGCCAGGTACTCAACTGCCAGGTACTCTACTGCCAGGTACTCAACTGCCAAGTACTCTACTGCCAGGTACTCTACTGCCAAGTACTCTACTGCCAGGTACTCTACTGCCAAGTACTCTACTGCCAGGTACTCAACTGCCAAGTACTCTACTGCCAGGTACTCAACTGCCAAGTACTCTACTGCCAGGTACTCTACTGCCAAGTACTCTACTGCCAGGTACTCTACTGCCAAGTACTCTACTGCCAGGTACTCAACTGCCAAGTACTCTACTGCCAGGTACTCTACTGCCAAGTACTCTACTGCCAAGTACTCTATTGCCAGGTACTCTACTGCCAGGTACTCTACTGCCAGGTACTCAACTGCCAAGTACTCTACTGCCAGGTACTCTACTGCCAAGTACTCTACTGCCAGGTACTCTACTGCCAAGTACTCTACTGCCAGGTACTCAACTGCCAAGTACTCTACTGCCAGGTACTCAACTGCCAGGTACTCAACTGCCAGGTACTCTACTGCCAGGTACTCTACTATCAGGTACTCTACTGCCAGGTACTCTACTGCCAGGTACTCTACTGCCAGGTACTCTACTGCCAGGTACTCTACTGCCAAGTACTCTACTGCCAGGTACTCTACTGCCAGGTACTCTACTATCAGGTACTCAACTGCCAGGTACTCTACTGCCAGGTACTCTACTGCCAGGTACTCAACTGCCAAGTACTCTACTGCCAGGTACTCTACTGCCAGGTACTCTACTGCCAGGTACTCTACTGCCAGGTACTCTACTATCAGGTACTCAACTGCCAAGTACTCTACTGCCAGGTACTCTACTGCCAGGTACTCTACTGCCAAGTACTCTACTGCCAAGTACTCGACTGCCAGGTACTCTACTGCCAGGTACTCTACTGCCAGGTACTCTACTGCCAGGTACTCTACTGCCAGGTACTCTACTGCCAGGTACTCTACTGCCAGGTACTCTATTGCCAGGTACTCAACTACCAGGTACTCTACTACTAGGCACTCTACTGCCAAGTACTCTACTGTCAAGTACTCTACTGCCAGGTACTCTACTGCCAGGTACTCAACTGCCAGGTACTCTACTGCCAGGTACTCTACTGCCAGGTACTCTACTACCAGGAACTCTACTGCCAAGTACTCTACTGCCAAGTACTCTACTGCCAGGTACTCTACTGCCAGGTACTCTACTGCCAGGTACTCTACTGCCAGGTACTCTACTGCCAAGTACTCTACTGCCAAGTACTCTACTACCAGGTACTCTACTACCAGGTACTCTACTGCCAGGTACTCTACTGCAAGGTACTCTACTGCCAGGTGCTCCACTACCAGGTCCTCTACTGCCAGGTACCCTACTGCCAGGTACTCTACCACCAGGTACTCTACTGCCAGGTACTCTACTGCCAAGTACTCTACTGCCAGGTACTCTACTGCCAGGTACTCTACTGCCAGGTACTCTACTGCCAGGTACTCTACTATCAGGTACTCAACTGCCAAGTACTCTACTGCCAGGTACTCTACTGCCAGGTACTCTACTATCAGGTACTCAACTGCCAGGTACTCTACTGCCAGGTACTCTACTGCCAGGTACTCTGCCAGGTACTCTACTGCCTGGTACTCTACTGCCTGGTACTCTACTGCCAGGTACTCTACTGCCAGGTACTCTACTGCCAGGTACTCTACTGCCAAGTACTCTACTGCCAGGTACTCAACTGCCAAGTACTCTACTGCCAGGTACTCAACTGCCAAGTACTCTACTGCCAGGTACTCAACTGCCAAGTACTCTACTGCCAGGTACTCTTCTGCCAAGTACTCTACTGCCAGGTACTCTACTACCAAGTACTCTACTGCCAGGTACTCAACTGCCAAGTACTCTACTGCCAGGTACTCAACTGCCAAGTACTCTACTGCCAGGTACTCTACTGCCAAGTACTCTACTGCCAGGTACTCAACTGCCAAGTACTCTACTGCCAGGTACTCTACTGCCAAGTACTCTACTGCCAAGTACTCTATTGCCAGGTACTCTACTGCCAGGTACTCTACTGCCAGGTACTCTACTGCCAAGTACTCTACTGCCAGGTACTCAACTGCCAGGTACTCAACTGCCAGGTACTCTATTGTCAGGTACTCTACTGCCAGGTACTCTACTGCCAGGTACTCTACTGCCAGGTACTCAACTGCCAGGTACTCTACTGCCAGGTACTCTATTGCCAGGTACTCTACTGCCAGGTACTCTACTGCCAAGTACTCTACTGACAGGTACTCCACTACCAGGTACTCCACTGCCTGGTACTCTACTACCACTGTCCCACATGGCCCTACAAGAAGAGACCGGCCCCGTCTGATTATGGGGTCCGCAGTTCACTAATTTAACCCGACTAACTCGTTAATTATTTAAACTAGCTGGAACTTTCACTGTTGTGTAGGGGCGTCTAGGTCACTGTGTGGGGGGGGGGCTACTCTCACACTCCCTCATGGTGGGTGTTATCACACCGTATACACCACACTCCCTCATGGTGGGTGTTATCTCACTGTGTACACCACACTCCCTCATGGTGGGTGTTATCACACTGTGTACACCACACTCCCTCATGGTGTGTGTTATCACACTGTGTACACCACTCTCACACTCCCTCATGGTGGGTGTTATCACACTGTGTACACCACACTCACACTCCCTCATGGTGGGTGTTATCACACTGTGTACACCACACTCCCTCATGGTGGGTGTTATCACACTGTGTCCACCACACTCCCTCATGGTGTGTTATCACACTGTGTACACCACACTCCCTCATGGTGGGTGTTATCACACTGTGTACACCACTCTCACACTCCCTCATGGTGGGTGTTATCACACTGTGTACACCACACTCACACTCCCTCATGGTGGGTGTTATCACACTGTGTACACCACACTCCCTCATGGTGGGTGTTATCACACTGTGTACACCACACTCCCTCATGGTGGGTGTTATCACACTGTGTACACCACTCTCACACTCCCTCATGGTGGGTGTTATCACACTGTGTACACCACTCTCACACTCCCTCATGGTGGGTGTTATCACACTGTGTACACCACACTCCCTCATGGTGGGTGTTATCACACTGTGTACACCACACTCCCTCATGGTGGGTGTTATCACACTGTGTACACCACACTCACACTCCCTCATGGTGGGTGTTATCACACTGTGTACACCACACTCCCTCATGGTGGGTGTTATCACACTGTGTACACCACTCTCACACTCCCTCATGGTGGGTGTTATCACACTGTGTACACCACACTCCCTCATGGTGGGTGTTATCACGCCGTGTACACCACACTCCCTCATGGTGGGTGTTATCACACTGTGTACACCACGCTCCCTCATGGTGGGTGTTATCACACTGTGTACACCACACTCCCTCATGGTGGGTGTTATCACACTGTGTACACCACACTCCCTCATGGTGGGTGTTATCACACTGTGTACACCACACTCCCTCATGGTGTGTGTTATCACACTGTGTACACCACACTCCCTCATGGTGGGTGTTATCACACTGTGTACACCACTCTCACACTCCCTCATGGTGTGTGTTATCACACTGTGTACACCACACTCACACTCCCTCATGGTGGGTGTTATCACACTGTGTACACCACACTCACACTACCTCATGGTGGGTGTTATCACACTGTGTAAATAACTCACCAATAAAGCAACTTATCCTGCCCATATTTAGGCCATAATTCCTCGAGTCCAATGTAAATAAACAGTGTAAATAATTCCTCGAGTTAAATAAACAACAAGATGCAGTTGGATCCACATGAGGCAGCTCCTATTGGTCCATACGAGGCAGCTCCTATTGGTCCATACGTGGCAGCTCCTATTGGTCCATACGAGGCAGCTCCTATTGGTCCATACGAGGCAGCTCCTATTGGTCCATACGAGGCAGCTCCTATTGGTCCATACGAGGCAGCTCCTATTGGTCCATACGAGGAAACTACTATTGGTCCATACGAGGCAGCTCCTATTGGTCCATACGAGGCAGCTCCTATTGGTCCATACGATGCAGCTCCTATTGGTCCATACGAGGCAGCTCCTATTGGTCCATACGAGGCAGCTCCTATTGGTCCATACGAGGCAGCTCCTATTGGTCCATACGAGGCAGCTCCTATTGGTCCATACGAGGCAGCTCCTATTGGTCAATACGAGGCAGCTCCTATTGGTCCATACGAGGCAGGTCCTATTGGTCAATACGAGGCAGCTCCTATTGGTCCATACGAGGCAGCTCCTATTGGTCCATACGAGGCAGCTCCTATTGGTCAATACGAGGCAGCTCCTATTGGTCCATACGAGGCAGCTCCTATTGGTCCATACGAGGCAGCTCCTATTGGTCCATACGAGGCAGCTCCTATTGGTCGATACGAGGCAGCTCCTATTGGTCCATACGAGGCAGCTCCTATTGGTCCATACGAGGCAGCTCCTATTGGTCCATACGAGGCAGCTCCTATTGGTCCATACGATGCAGCTCCTATTGGTCCATACGAGGCAGCTCCTATTGGTCCATACGAGGCAGCTCCTATTGGTCCATACGAGGCAGCTCCTATTGGTCCATACGAGGCACCTCCTATTGGTCCATACGAGGCAGGTCCTATTTGTCCATACGAAGCAGCTCCTATTGGTCGATACGAGGCAGCTCCTATTGGTCTATACGAGGCAGCTCCTATTGGTCCATACGAAGCAGCTCCTATTGGTCCATACGAGGCAGCTCCTATTGGTCCATACGAGGCAGCTCCTATTGGTCCATACGAGGCAGCTACTATTGGTCAATACGAGGCAGCTCCTATTGGTCCATACGAGGCAGCTCCTATTGGTCGATACGAGGCAGCTCCTATTGGTCTATACGAGGCAGCTCCTATTGGTCAATACGAGGCAGCTCCTATTGGTCAATATGAGGCAGCTCCTATTGGTCAATACGAGGCAGCTCCTATTTATATCCACTTGAGACCAATCATATACACGTCTAACCTACGCTTGAAAAAATCCACCACTCGCAGGATGGGTACGGGGTCCCCACCACTCCCAGGATGGGTATGTGGTCCCCACAACTCGCAGGATGGGTACGGGGTCCCCACCACTCCCAGGATGGGTATGTGGTCCCCACCACTCGCAGGATGGGTACGGGGTCCCCACCACTCCCAGGATGGGTATGTGGTCCCCACAACTCGCAGGATGGGTATAGGGTCCAAACCAGTCACAGGATGGTTATTGGTCCGCACCACTCGCAGGATTGGTATGGGGTCCCCACCACTCACAGGATGGGTATGGGGTCCCCACCACTCGCAGGATGGGTATGGGGTCCCCACCACTCACAGGATGGGTATGGGGTCCCCACCACTCGCAGAATGGGTATTGGTCCCCACCACTCGCAGGATTGGTATGGCGTCCCCACCACTCACAGGATGGGTATTAGGTCCTAACCACTCACAGGATGGGTATTGGATCAACACCACTCGCAGGATGGGTATGGGGTCCCCAATACTCGCAGGATGGGTATGGGGTCTCCACCACTCGCAGGATAGGTATGAGGGTCCCCACCATTTCCAGGATGGGTATTAGGTCCTAACCACTCACAGGATGGGTATTGGGTCCCCACCACTCCTAGGATGGGTATGGGGTCCCCAATACTCGCAGGATGGGTATGGGGTCTCCACCACTCGCTGGATATGTATAGGGTCCCAACCACTCGCTGGATGGATATGGGGTCCCCACCACTCGCAGGATGGGTATGATAGGTATGGTGTCCCTACCACTCGCAGGATGTGTATGGGGCCCAACCACTCGCAGGATGGGTATGGGGTCCCAACCACTCGCAGGATGGGTATGGGGTCCCAACCACTCGCAGGATGTGTATGGGGTCCCAACCACTCGCAGGATGGGTATGGGGTCCCAACCACTCGCAGGATGGGTATGAGGCCCTCACAACTCGCAGGATGGGTATTGGGTCCCAACCACTCACAGGATGGGTATTGAGTTCCCACCACTAGTAGGATGGGTATTGAGTCCAAACCACTCACAAGATAGGTATAGGGTCCCAACCACTCACAGGATGGGTATGGGCTCCTCACCACTCATAGGATGGGTATTGGATCACCTCCACTCGCTGGATAGGTATTGGGTCCCCCACCACTCGCAGGATGGGTATTTGGGGTCCCCACCACTCGTAGGATGGGTATTGGGTCCCCATCACTCGTAGAATGGGTATGGGGTCCTTACTGCTCGCAGGATGAGTATTGGGTCTCGCATACCCCGCAAGATTGGTATGGGGTCTTCATCACTCGCAGGATTGGTATGGGGTCCCCACCACTCGCAGGATGGGTATTGGGTCCCCACCACTCGTAGAATGGGTATGGGGTCCCCACCACTCGCAGGATAGGTATGGGGTCCCCACCACTCGCAGGATAGGTATGGGGTCCCCACCACTCGCAAGATGGGTATGGGGTTCCAACCACTCACAGGATGGGTATTGGGACCCACCACACGCAGGATGGGTATTGGTCCCAAACATTCGCAGGATATGTATGGGGTTCCCACCACTCGCAGGATGGGTATGGGGTCCCCCACCATTCGCGGGATGGGTATGGGGTCCCCATCACTCACAAGATGGGTATGGGGTCCCTCACCACTCGCAGAATGGGTAGGGGGTTCCAACCACTCCCAGGATGGGTATTGGGTCCAACCCATTCACAGGATGGGTATGTGGTCCCCACCACTCGCAAGATGGGTATTGCGTCCCCACCACTCGCAGGATGGGTATGGGGTCCCCCACCATTCGCGGGATTGGTATGGGGTCCCCACCACTCACAGGATGGGTATTGTGTCCCAACCACTCGCAGGATTGGTATGGGGTCCCCATCATACGCAGGATGGGTATTAGGTCCCCACCACTCACAGGATGGGTATGTAGTGCTTCTCCATGTATCACTGTAGTGCTTCTCCATGTATCACTGTAGTGCTTCTCCCTGTATCACTGTAGTGCTTTTCCATGTATCACTGTAGTGCTTCTTCATGTATCACTGTAGTGCTTCTCCATGTATCACTGTAGTGCTTTTCCATGTATCACTGTAGTGCTTCTTCATGTAACAGTGTCGTGGCTGTCCCTCCAAGCAGGACTGGGGTCGTGGCTGTCCCTCCAAGCAGGACTGGGGTCGTGGCTGTCCCTCCAAGCAGGACTGGGGTCGTGGCTGTCCCTCCAAGCAGGACTGGGGTCGTGGCTGTCCCTCCAAGCAGGACTGGGGTCGTGGCTGTCCCTCCAAGCAGGACTGGGGTCGTGGCTGTCCCTCCAAGCAGGACTGGGGTCGTGGCTGTCCCTCCAAGCAGGACTGGGGTCGTGGCTGTCCCTCCAAGCAGGACTGGGGTCGTGGCTGTCCCTCCAAGCAGGACTGGGGTCGTGGCTGTCCCTCCAAGCACGACTGGGGTCGTGGCTGTCCCTCCAAGCAGGACTGGGGTCGTGGCTGTCCCTCCAAGCACGACTGGGGTCGTGGCTGTCCCTCCAAGCAGGACTGGGGTCGTGGCTGTCCCTCCAAGCACGACTGGGGTCGTGGCTGTCCCTCCAAGCAGGACTGGGGTCGTGGCTGTCCCTCCAAGCAGGACTGGGGTCGTGGCTGTCCCTCCAAGCACGACTGGGGTCGTGGCTGTCCCTCCAAGCACGACTGGGGTCGTGGCTGTCCCTCCAAGCAGGACTGGGGTCGTGGCTGTCCCTCCAAGCACGACTGGGGTCGTGGCTGTCCCTCCGAGCAGGACTGGGGTCGTGGCTGTCCCTCCAAGCAGGACTGGGGTCGTGGCTGTCCCTCCGAGCAGGACTGGGGTCGTGGCTGTCCCTCCAAGCAGGACTGGGGTCGTGGCTGTCCCTCCAAGCACGACTGGGGTCGTGGCTGTCCCTCCAAGCACGACTGGGGTCGTGGCTGTCCCTCCGAGCAGGACTGGGGTCGTGGCTGTCCCTCCAAGCAGGACTGGGGTCGTGGCTGTCCCTCCAAGCAGGACTGGGGTCGTGGCTGTCCCTCCAAGCACGACTGGGGTCGTGGCTGTCCCTCCAAGCACGACTGGGGTCGTGGCTGTCCCTCCGAGCAGGACTGGGGTCGTGGCTGTCCCTCCAAGCAGGACTGGGGTCGTGGCTGTCCCTCCGAGCAGGACTGGGGTCGTGGCTGTCCCTCCAAGCAGGACTGGGGTCGTGGCTGTCCCTCCATGCACGACTGGGGTCGTGGCTGTCCCTCCAAGCACGACTGGGGTCGTGGCTGTCCCTCCGAGCAGGACTGGGGTCGTGGCTGTCCCTCCAAGCACGACTGGCGTCGTGGCTGTCCCTCCAAGCACGACTGGGGTCGTGGCTGTCCCTCCAAGCACGACTGGGGTCGTGGCTGTCCCTCCAAGCAGGACTGGGGTCGTGGCGGTCATCTCATAACCTTGAGGAACAGCTCGCATGTAACACAAGACTGAAAATTAAGTTATATACCGCTGTATAAGCGAGCGTTAAGCGTCCTGTCTTGCAACAACAGCTTCTGGGGTGTCTCTCACAGGTGTGGCCTGTGTCTCACCCCTGCAGGTGTAGCTTGTGTCTCACCCCTGCAGGTGTGGCCTGTGTCTCACCCCTGCAGGTGTGGCCTGTGTCGCACCCCTGCAGGTGTGGCCTGTGTCTCACCCCTGCAGGTGTGGCCTGTGTCTCACCCCTGCAGGTGTGGCCTGTGTCTCACCCCTGCAGGTGTGGCCTGTGTCTCACCCCTGCAGGTGTGGCCTGTGTCTCACCCCTGCAGGTGTGGCCTGTGTCTCACCCCTGCAGGTGTGGCCTGTGTCTCACCCCTGCTCCTGGAAGATATACTTCGCAGCATACAGGTGTATAAGGTATATACTGCACCCTCCCTACCCTGGCCTGGCCAGTCACGTGCTCTCCACTCCTACCTGGCCCAACTACTTGGGCTGGACGGTAAAGCAGCGGTCTCCATTCATGCTGGTCGGCTTTCAATCCCCGACCGTCCAAGTGGTTGGGCACCATTCCTTCCAGCCGTCCCATCCCAGAACCTCATCCTGACCCCTTTCCCAGTGCTATATAGTCGTAATGGCCTGGCGCTTTCTCCTGATATTCCCTCCATCCCCTCTCCGCTTCTACCATACATCATACAACGGTCATACAATGTGTCTCAATACCCTATACATTATATTGTAGTGGTGTAGTTATAATGGTACAGCCAGGCTGCCAGTTGTGGTGTAGTTATAATGGTGCAGCCAGGCTGCCAGTTGTGGTGTAGTTATAATGGTACAGCCAGGCTGCCAGTTGTGGTCTAGTTATAATGGTGCAGCCAGGCTGCCAGTTGTGGTGTAGTTATAATGGTACAACCAGGCTGCCAGTTGTGGTCTAGTTATAATGGTACAGCCAGGCTGCCAGTTGTGGTCTAGTTATAATGGTACAGCCAGGCTGCCAGTTGTGGTGTAGTTATAATGGTACAGCCAGGCTGCCAGTTGTGGTCTAGTTATAATGGTGCAGCCAGGCTGCCAGTTGTGGTCTAGTTATAATGGTACAGCCAGGCTGCCAGTTGTGGTGTAGTTATAATGGTACAGCCAGGCTGCCAGTTGTGGTCTAGTTATAATGGTACAGCCAGGCTGCCAGTTGTGGTCTAGTTATAATGGTACAGCCAGGCTGCCAGTTGTGGTCTAGTTATAATGGTACAGCCAGGCTGCCAGTTGTGGCCTAGTTATATGGTACAGCCAGGCTGCCAGTTGTGGCGTTGTTATAATGGTACAGCCAGGCTGCCAGTTGTGGCCTAGTTATAATGGTACAACCAGGCTGCCAGTTGTGGCCTAGTTATATGGTACAGCCAGGCTGCCAGTTGTGGCGTTGTTATAATGGTACAGCCAGGCTGCCAGTTGTGGCCTAGTTATAATGGTACAGCCAGGCTGCCAGTTGTGGCCTAGTTATAATGGTACAACCAGGCTGCCAGTTGTGGCCTAGTTATAATGGTACAGCCAGGCTGCCAGTTGTGGCCTAGTTATAATGGTACAACCAGGCTGCCAGTTGTGGCCTAGTTATAATGGTACAGCCAGGCTGCCAGTTGTGGCCTAGTTATAATGGTACAGCCAGGCTGCCAGTTGTGGTGTAGTTATAATGGTACAGCCAGGCTGCCAGTTGTGGCCTAGTTATAATGGTACAGCCAGGCTGCCAGTTGTGGCCTAGTTATAATGGTACAGCCAGGCTGCCAGTTGTGGTGTAGTTATAATGGTACAGCCAGGCTGCCAGTTGTGGTCTAGTTATAATGGTACAGCCAGGCTGCCAGTTGTGGCCTAGTTATAATGGTACAGCCAGGCTGCCAGTTGTGGTCTAGTTATAATGGTACAGCCAGGCTGCCAGTTGTGGTCTAGTTATAATGGTACAGCCAGGCTGCCAGTTGTGGCCTAGTTATAATGGTACAGCCAGGCTGCCAGTTGTGGCCTAGTTATAATGGTACAGCCAGGCTGCCAGGCTGCCTCCATATCCATAAATTGCCGGGGCGAGTTTATTGGGCAGCGCCACTCATCCTGTGAGAGAACACACCGTCATAGCAGCATGTACAACACTCCCCAATAGGAAGAAAACCCGCTGGGTTGTTCATCCTGTCACTTGTACCCAGACACAGCTGGGACTTGCTTAACTGTCTCAAGTGAACAGCTCCTCAAACAAGAAGATTAACATTCGTCAACCCTTAAAATCTTACGTTATCTTGCGGGTGCAAAATGGGGGAATCTTTTAAGAACAGTATCAATATTTGACAAATAGTGTTTTCCTAACTCAAACAATGTGGGGTTTATTATTCTACACATATTTCTAATGTCTCTCAGATGTTCACATTCTCTCAGGTAGTGGTCAAGGCGGTGTCCGTCACTCTCACCACAGATTCTGCAACTCCTCTGCTCAACTGTTGTTTCCATTCCGAATCTCCATGGATATTTGTATCCAAGACGGATTCTTGCTATTACTGATTCTCTCCCGCGTCCACCTCCTCTTCGTCCATAATGATTGGGATTGCCAGCTGCAACCATGTTGTACCATCGTACAGATTCACTGATTTGTTCTTCTATCCTCCTTTCCTCAGTTACCTTGTCACGGTGATGTTGCCTGACAATACCTCTAATTTGTAGAAGAGTCTTGGGTATGAAGTATTCAATATGGTCTCCTTCAGCGCCTTCAGCAGCCAGCACATCTGCTCGTTCATTCCCACATATTCCAACATGGGAGGGGATCCACAGAAACTTGACGATTCTTCCTTGATTGGTTAGTACTCTCACAGCTCTCTTGATCTCAGCGACTATCGCAAGATTTTCTGCCCGATTTTTAGTAAGGCTTTGTAGCGCTGCTTTAGAGTCAGTGCAGATCACTGCACCGTTAGTGCTTCGTTCAAGGAATCTTAACGCCATAACAATGGCAGTTAGCTCCGCTTGTGTTGAAGAGGCATAGTTCTCAATACGTGCTTTTCCTTCATTTCCGCGTTGTAAGGCATTATTCCTAATTACAGTGTATGCTGCACCAGCCCTGCCATTGACAGGGTTAGATGACCCATCAGTGTAGATTTGATCTAACTCATTTCCGGCTTCTTTATAGATTTCCTCCAGATAATTGTGCCTCATTTCTTGAGCTATCATGTTGGACTTTTTCGTTGCCATTTCATTGATGATGATCCTGCATGAGTCATCCTCCCAGGGAGGTAACCTCTCTACAGGCAGGAGCTCACGGGCTTGCTCAAGCAGGTGAAGTTCTTCGAGGTAGCAGACTGATCTGTGATGCCATTTTTTGCTTCTCCTGTTTCCCCCTGAAAGTAGCACAGAACTCAGTTTTTTCTTGGCAATATCATTGTAATGGGGATCTCTGGCTATCTTAATTGCAAGCTTAGCATTCAGTTCCTGAATTCTGCTTTTAACACTGGGGAGGGACAACAACTCTCGTAGATTAGATGTTTTGGCAGTTCTTGGGACTCCAAGAATGATTGTCATGGCTTCATTTTGTATGCTTTCAAGTTTTTTCATATCGCTTTGGGAATAAGTGCACAAAACTGGTGCGGCATAGTCTATGACGGAGCGCACATAGGCTGTGTACATCATTTTAAGCACGGCAATAGAGGCTCCATGTCCATTCCAGGTCATAGCTTTCAGTGCCCTGAGTCGACTTTTGCATGTTCCTATGAGTTGGTTGAGCTCCTCTTTCTTCCCCTTGTTAGAGCCGACAGTGACGCCAAGGTACCGATAGTGGTCAACCCATTCAAGTGTTACACCATTAATTTGTAGTTGTTCATTTTCTCCCCTCTTGTGATGAGAGTATGCTTGTTGCGCCCAGTAAATCCTCCCCGGCCAGGATACGAACCCATGACAGAGCGCTCGCGGAACTCCAGGTGAGTGACTTACCACTACTCCACGGAGACTGATCCTCCCCCCCCCCCCCCGGGGGGCGCTGCTCCCCCCACCACCCGAAAGATACCTCACCTTGCAGCTCGTCTTGACACACCAGTAGTGTTCCATAGTTATGGTAGGAGGGGTGGGGGCAGGACCCCCATACATATGGTAGGAGGGGTGGGGGCAGGACCCCCATACATATGGTAGGAGGGGTGGGGGCAGGACCCCCATACATATGGTAGGAGGGGTGGAGGCAGGACCCCCATACATATGGTAGGAGGGGTGGGGGCAGGACCCCCATACATATGGTAGGAGGGGTGGGGGCAGGACCCCCATACATATGGTAGGAGGGGTGGGGGCAGGACCCCCATACATATGGTAGGAGGGGGGAGGGCAGGCGGAACGTCTTATGTGAAAGATTGACAACTGGAATGAGTGCACCTTTATCGAGCACTACAATTAAGTGATGAGGAATTAATAAACTATCACATCTCCCAGCCACCTGAAGGGTGGTACCTGGTTGGATGTGACGTCCCACGGCTACTTTAATAAATTTAACAGAATGTGGTGGGCAACTCTGTTTGGTCAATGTATGCAATGCGCATGACCTCTTAACTGTGTCTGGAAGAGACTTAAAAATCAATTTTGGATAGTCCGCATTATATTTTTGCTTCCTCTTAATTGAAGCTACAACTGGGGGATGGTCGATCATCTCCACTGGGTAGGAAGTCTGTCCCAACTGCAACCTGCAGTTCCTAGCCCCTTTTTGAGCAGACAAGGAATAATCAAATCGAGACAGAAAATCAGTCCCCATTAAGATGTGACCAGGAAAATCAAGGTTCTCTACGATCGTACATGTGTGAGGCTGCAATTCCCCATCAATTTTAAAGTTAACGGTACCTTGACCCACGACCTCAATTTTTTCCCCATTGACCGCTGTTAATGTCTTTGCGCTATGTTTAAGACGTGCATATTTAAAATCGCTGAATTAAGGCTGACTTTTTAATTAGAGTTGCCTGGCTTCCAGTATCAACAAAAGCTGTCAATCTTACACCTTCCACTTTCACTTCAAAAGTAGGCCTACCATCACTAGGGTCCTTCTTTCAATCTTTCGTACTAACAACTGGACAATCCTTCTGTAAGTGTCCGCGCTTCCCGCAGGAGTAACACGCCCGCGGTTCCCTGTTGGTACCCCGCGCAGGGTGACCCGAACGTGCAGCTGTGGTCTGCTTCCCGCCTGACGAACCCGCGCCACAGTTATTCTTTCCCCCCTCGCCTTTGCGTAACGCCTCAACGTATGGGAACGACTGAGCCCCAATCTTCTCCGTTCGCATCTCTATATCTAATACTGTGGCGGCATGTTGGACGAGTTCCTTTAAACTTAACAACCCTCCCTCCGCAGCTATAAACGGCCCCATGGCAGGAGGTAACGCTCTGCAGAACAACTGTTTAGCTAATCGCTCTGCCTGACTCATTGAACCACAGCTCCTGAGTAAGATCGTCAACCCTACTCATTAACAGCGTCCCGAAATCTTTGATGGTGCTGCAGTCATCCCTCTTAAGTGACTGCAAGTAAATCTGAGCTTCGTCTGCCGACAGCTTTTCCTTAAACCTGTCCCTAATCGCTTGGACAAACTGAGGCCCAGTCGTCCGGTGCCGAAACTCTGTCAACCTCGCCAGTGGACCGGCTACGTCCACGCAAGCCCCCATAGCGAGAGTAATCTTCAGACTATCCTCTGGGGAAGCCTCCAGCATCGCACTAATCTGCCAAAGCCAGTCTTCCACTCGGCGGTTGCGTTCCACCTTAATAAGCGGCAACTCCCTACCTCTGAGTGTCGGCAGTCATCTTGGGAATCAGACTCATAATTCCCTGTGTGTGTGACACTAGGATACTGGAAGTGGGTTGCCCCTGGAGTTGAGGCTGGGGTTGAGGTATGGTGTGGGTGGCCTGGGCTTAGGGTAGGGATTGGGGTATGGTGTGGGTGGCCTGGGGTTGGGGAAGAGGTTGGGGTATGGTGTGGGTGGCCTGGGGTTGGGGAAGAGGTTGGGGTATGGTGTGGGTGGCCTGGGGTTGGGGAAGAGGTTGGGGTATGGTGTGGGTGGCCTGGGGTTGGGGAAGAGGTTGGGATATTGTGTGGGTAGCCTGGGGTTGGGGAAGAGGTTGGGGTATGGTGTGGGTGGCCTGGGGTTGGGGAAGAGGTTGGGGTATGGTGTGGGTGGCCTGGGGTTGGGGAAGAGCTTGGGGTATGGTGTGAGTGGCCTGGGGTTGGGGAAGAGGTTGGGGTATGGTGTGGGTGGCCTGGGGTTGGGGAAGAGGTTGGGGTATGGTGTGGGTGGCCTGGGGTTGGGGAAGAGGTTGGGATATTGTGTGGGTAGCCTGGGGTTGGGGAAGAGGTTGGGGTATGGTGTGGGTGGCCTGGGGTTGGGGAAGAGGTTGGGGTATAGTGTGGGTGGCCTGGGGTTGGGGAAGAGGTTGGGGTATGGTGTGGGTGGCCTGGGGTTGGGGAAGAGGTTGGGGTATGGTGTGGGTGGCCTGGGGTTGGGGAAGAGGTTGGGGTATTGTGTGGGTGGCCTGGGGTTGGGGAAGAGGTTGAGGTATGGTGTGGGTGGCCTGGGATTGGGGAAGAGGTTGGGGTATGGTGTGGGTGGCCTGGGGTTGGGAAAGAGGTTGGTGTATGGTGTGGGTGGCCTGGGATTGGGGAAGAGGTTGGGGTATTGTGTGGGTGGCCTGGGGTTGGGGAAGAGGTTGGGGTATGATGTGGGGTGGCCTGGGGTTGGGAAAGAGGTTGGGGTATGGTGTGGGTGGCCTGGGGTTGGGAAAGAGGTTGGTGTATGGTGTGGGTAGCCTGGGGTTGGGGAAGAGGTTGGGGTATTGTGTGGGTGGCCTGGGGTTGGGGAAGAGGTTGGGGTATTGTGTGGGTGGCCTGGGGTTGGGAAAGAGGTTGGGGTATGGTGTGGGTGGCCTGGGGTTGGGGAAGAGGTTGGGGTATGGTGTGGGTGGCCTGGGGTTGGGGAAGAGGTTGGGGTATGGTGTGGGAAAACTCCAGGCAGATATTCTCCTTTTTAAATTGACTTTAATAAGATAAAGTTTTGTCTTATTTATTTTCTTAGTGAATAATTAATTAATTGAGTGAACTGTATGTACTTTATTAAACTGCCTGAAATTATCTCACATAGTTGGGAGGACAATTTGTAGCTTAAACCACTTTAAGATGGCTCCTTCTTAAACCACAAATTGTTTACCCTATTTATATAAGTATATCAAACCACATATGGTGGTCTAATTTATCATTATTATTACAATAATTACTAATTATGAGTACTACTTTTACTATAACTACAGTAAACATAAAAGGAGGGCTTAGCTGTTCCTGTAGTAGGGGCCTGCTAAGACTGTGTAATTGTGGCATCAAAGATGGGTGTGGCCCTGTGCCTCTTGAGTGCCACGTAATGGCGGCTATGGAGGCTACAAGCCCTGGCATACAGCTAGGTAAATTATGTGTAAGGCTCAACTGGCTGCTCAACTTCTTGCTACTCCAATCACAATTTACCTGTATGGGATGCAAGGAATTAATAAAAGTTCCCTAAACATATAATTACTGGTATGACATGGAATATGAGGGTGTTAAATGAGGTACACGTACTTCTGTGGGGGGTTTTCCATACATCATAACCGACTACCTAATAATGATAAAAATGTGTACACAAATTAATCAAAATACAGTAAACTTGGTAAGCCGGATAGAGGATTGCTGTAGGTAGTATTGGTGTTGCTGTGGCAGCTTTCTTGGGACAGAGTAGGTGTATCCGAGGCGACAAGTATCACAACACACTGGAGCACCCACTCTGTTGTGTTGTTGTGTGGAGACACTCCCTCCCTCTATGTTCTATGGCTCCACTTCTGAACTTAAATTTACATTAACAAGGGAGTCAAGCTATATTTTGGTGTTAGTAATTATATTCAGTCTTATTGAACGCTTTTTTATTAAATTTAGACACGAGACTGCTATATAAACAGTATTTAGATAATGTAAATATACGGGTTGTCTCTGACGTCACGGAGTCACCTATTCTCTATTCTTAAGGGAATACTCTAAGGGGATACTATGTTATTATGTGTGTCGGATTTCGATCACTTTATTCTTCTCCTTCAGAATTACAGTGCTGCTTTAATTTAAGTTTACATTGTTGTGCTGCAGTCCTTTGGGGACGTATGTCCCGTACTGGCATATCGGGTGCTGGAAGTCGTTGAACGGCTTCTTTTATTGCCAGTTCTAAAGGAACTAATTTCTCTAAAGTTTTGAGAGTAGTGTTGCCTCGGCATTTTACTTGCACTATTCTCAAGATGCCCTGGCTGTCTGGATGAACAGAGACTATTTGGCCTATAGGCCACTCCGAGCGTGGTCCGTCACTATCCACCAGAACTATGTCACCAGGGTTCAAGTTAATTCTGTTATAGGGATTGTTTGCCCCGTAATGATACTCCCTCAGAGCTGTAAGGTATTCTCGAGTCCATACGTCATTCCACCGACTTATCACCCTTGAAAGATGTTTGAAACGTTGAACCAAATCACTCTCTTTGACATATGAAGGATCCTCTGGTTCCTCGTCCGTAAGGGACACAAGTGTTTTGAGAGGTCTCCCATACATGAGCTGGACTTAATGGTTCACGCTGCAAAACATCATCAGAGAGGTAGGTAAGTGGTCGGTTATTAATTCGTGCTTCTATCTCTATGACTACAGTTTGAAGTTTCTGTAGGTCAATCTTTTGGCGGTGTAGGGTTTTCCGTAGAGAACGTTTTACTGTACCAATCATGCGTTCATAGAAGCCTCCGTGCCATGGTGCTCTGGGAGGTATGAATTTCCATTGGCACTGCCGTTGATTTAGGGCCGTGCGTACCTTTGGGTGTGTCCAAATTTTCTTCAGACATGCTTCTCCTGCCACTAAGTTGGACCCATTGTCTGATATCATTAACTTAGCACAGGATCTACGTGAAGCAAACCTGCGGAAAGCCTGTAAGAATGCTTCGGCACTCATATCGGGAGTCACTTCTAGATGGACTGCCCTTGTTGAGGCACAAGTAAAAAGACAAATATAGGCTTTTACTGGTTCCTTGTCCTTAGTGCCTGTTAGTGTTAGTGCTCCTGTGAAGTCTACTCCTGTGGTCTCAAAGGGACGAATATGTACAACTCGTTCCTTCGGAAGTGGAGGAGGGTCGGGATATGGACACACTCTGGCATCGTATCTCCGGCAAATAACTCAGGATTTAATTATTGATTTTACTGTCTGCCTACCTTGGGGTAGCCAGTACTGTTGTCTTAAGTCTGTGAGAGTACCCCACCATGCAGAGTGCAGTATTTGTGTATGTGTAACACAATTAGTTTGCTTACTATGTGGTGGCGAGGGAGCAATATTGGATTTTTTGCTTCCATATCTATGTCAGCATGTTGTAAGCGGCCTCCGCATCTAATTATGTTATAATTGTCAGTGTCTAACCAGAGACCCAGATCATGTTGTAGCTTCTTAGGAACATTGTCAATTTCTGTCCCGAATGTGTCTGTCTGAGCTCTTTTAACCCAGTACCTTAAGGCACTAGGGAATTTATGCTTGATTCCTATTTTCTTTAGAAAATCAAACACTACTTGGGTGACACCTACAAGTTTGTTCAGTTCAGAGTACCGAGCAGGATCAATTACCAAAGTCCGAGGTAGTTCCGGGTTCTCAGTGGGAACAGTGACATTGGTCACAATGACTTGCGGCTTTTGTTCAGGCCACTGGTCGCTGATTAGCCACTGAGGTCCATTGAACCACATCTCTGCTTTGTTAATTGCCGTAAAGTTAGGCCTCAGGAGAGATAATCAGCTGGATTCTCTTTAGTAGGTACATATCTTAGTTTATACCTTGCTGACAACTCTCGTATTTCCTTAATGCCGTTACTCACGTAAGGATTCTTACTGTTATTGTTTTTAACCCACTGTAGCACTGCCTCATTATGTGACCATACTTTTGTTTCTTCAAAGTGGATGTGGCTTAAGGCCTTGATCAGATAATGAGCCAATCTTACACCTAGCAGTAAGGCTGTTAATTCCAGTTGTGGCAGTGATCTTTTCTTTAAAGGTGCCACTCTGGCCTTTGATGTGAGCAAATTGGCTCGCCCATTTGAGACCAGGTAAGCTACTGTACCATAAGCCTTTCCTGAGGCATCACAAAATACATGTAGCTTAATTGGTTCCTTTTCATTTACTACTGTGTTCCTAGGGAACTTGACAGACTCTAGGATGCTTAAATCTTTCACTAACCCTTGCCATTTTTCTTGTAAGGTAGGTGTCAGAAGATCATCCCAGCCTATCTTTTGTTGCCAACACTCCTGTATTATCAACTTTCCATTAATTAATATTTGACTTAATAGTCCTAATGGGTCGAAGGGTTTGCTGACTTGTGATAGCAATTTCCTCATTGTTAAGTTAGTGGTATCTGACTCCACCAACTTGATTGTCAGCTGATCTGTTGTCGTGTTCCATTGGACACCTAGTACCTTTGTCATCTCGGGTACTTGGTAGTCGGGAAATTCAGTTGCGATCAGTTGATTTAATTTGTCATTGTTAGAGACCCAAGACTGGAGAGGCATATTGGCTCCCATTAATTCTCGATTGGCCTCATGGTATATGTCCAACAGTTTACTCTCACTGTTGGTTGTTCCTTGAAAATTATCCACATACAGGTTTTTACTAATTTCCGTCTTGTTCAGGCTATTGGACTTCTTCAAGTGCGTATCTAAGGTAGCTTGAAGCAGAAAAGGTGATGAGGTGGCCCCGAGCAATACGGACGCAAACTGGTAAGTGATTAATTCAATGTTCGGATCGTTAGGATCCTTGATCCATAGGAACTTTGTGTAGTTCCGGTCTTCTTCTTGAAGACTTACCCTAAGGAAAGCCTTGCTGATGTCGGCCGTATATGCATAAGTCCCAATACAGAACTTGAACAGCACGTCGTAAAGCCTTTGTGTCAGGCTAGGGCCAGTTTGAAGGCAGTCATTTAACGCAACACTACTCTGCCTCGTCTTAGCGCTGCAATTAAGTACTATCCGTAGTGGGGTAGTAGCAGAAATTTTGTGTACAGGATGGTGTGGCAGGTAGTGCCCTTCCTTTGGGTTATCATTTGCAATAACTTCGATAAATTTGTCATCGAGTTGCTTCTGTATTATTTCATGATACAACTTCAAGTTCTCAGGTTGTCTTTGTAAGTGCAACACCTGTGATCTTAATTGGTTTTGTGCCATAAAATGGTTGACAGGTAGCTGAGGGTGATTCAGCTTCCATGGTAACCTGACCCAGTATTGATTATCTCTGAAGATAACTGAGTCCAGGTATTGTTTGTAAGTCCAGTCATCATCTGGGCTAGGTTGTTCAGGGACAATGCCGAGAGTTGCCAGGTCCCATAGCTTATGTACAGGGGGATCAAGCTCATCCTCGGACATGTCTCTGAGTTGCAGTGGAGACTGTTCTCCTAGTCATGCAACCATTACTGGGTTGGCATGCTGGTGGTCTACAGGTGCGGGTTGATTCAACCGTAATACTGGGCCTGTTAGCAAATAGCCACCTGCAGATGGTATCACGTTCATACCATGGTGATCTTCCTTTCCTTTGATAAACTTATGGTAGACATCTGATCCCATAAGGATTCCAATATTGGAAAGGTTGTCTGATGTGATTTTATCAGCCAAATGAGTTCCCTTTTCTTCCAGGAATTTGGCTGTTGTTCCTAGACCATATACAAACAGGTCTGTTGGGAATCTATCTACTACCAGTGCTTGTACCTTTCGGACATAGCCTCCCAATCGTACTTTGGGTTGTAGTACCCTGAAGACTCAGGCTCCTGAGTCAGTCAGGAATCCTGCTATGTTTATTCGTGTCTCCTTTACAGGTGTAAGTTTCAGTGCATCTACCAACTCCTTTGATATAAAGGTCAGTTGCGAACCTTGATCAAATAATCCACGTACGGTGGCTTTGAACTTTCCATTTCTAATGATCAGTTGTGCAGTAGATAGAGCTGATTTATGATCAGACCTTGTTGAGAAGACACTTATGTCAGGTAACACAGTACAAAGCTGTACTGAAGTGGTAGTTCCTTCCTCCTCCTTTGGATTGGCAGACTTTGTACTTGTGTCCCCACAAAGTGCTGTATGGTGGTGACCCTTATGGCACTTATTGCAGGTGAGTATTTGAGTTGTACAGGTGTCGGGATTATATGCCCTTATACACTTGGTACATCTATGTAACTCCTTGAGTCGTTTTATACGTGTAGAACGATCGGGGTAAAGTTTGCAATAGTATATGGAATGTGGTTGTCCACAGAACACACATGGTCTCCAGACGTTAACAGCATCTTGAGGAGTCGCCGGTTTGGGTGGCGCGTTAACTGTAGGTTTGGAGAGACCAACTGCGTATGTGCCCACACTGCCTTGTTTCCACTTTGTGGAGGGGGAAGTTGTTTTAGCTTTGTTTGGAGTACTGTTTGTACTCTGTTGTTTACTATTAGTAGCAGACGAAGGTTTAGATGTCGCTTTTCCATCTGGGTTAACTCTTTGTCGTTCTATGATGGTGTGTAACCCTTCTGTAATCTCCGTTACTGTTAGAGATGACTTACTGTATAATACAAACCGCTTATCCAGTATGCCATTGGGACTTGGACTTGTGTGTCATATGGACTTGGATTATCTAGTCTGACTCATCCTATTTTTAAGTGCCTTGAGCAAGGACTCAAGCTCCAATCTAAAGGCTTGGAGTGAGACTGCTGTATTATTTGGAGAGTTAATGTCCAACAGCTTCTGGGTTAGAATTCTGATGGTCCTTTCTAGTTTAGCATAATTTTCCTTAAGGAGATGTATGGCATTGTCATAACCGTCATCTGTGTGGGTCAGATTACAGACCACCTGAAACGCTTCATCCTTTAAGACACTCTGTAAATATGTAAACTTTGTCGTCTTTGGTACATTGGCATTAGAATCCACAGTATCGACAAATTTGCGACAGAAATTGTCCAACTCTCATCCTCTGTACCAGAAAAAGTTGGGAGACTGAGTGAAGGCAATTAGACTTAAAGAGCAGGAAGGCTCTAATAGAACAGAGTGGAATGACAAGGACAAAGCAGCAGTGAATGAAGTACTGAAGGCACTAGACATGGAAGGGGCTGAGCATAGCATTGAGAAGGTTTTCAGGCTAGGTTGGTACAACAAAGACCGAGACCGAATGATAAAGATAGTGTTTGCAAACGAGAGCACAAAGGAGAAGATTCTATCAAAGAAGGGCTTCCTGAAAAACGTGCGAAAATTAAAAAATGTATTCCTCCAGAGAGACATGACACGGGAGGAGAGAGCCGTGGCGGAAAAGCAAGGAAGAGGCACAGGGCGAGAGGGGAAAACCAGGAAGTCACAGCTCCCAACACAACACCTCCAGAGGCGAGGGGGGAACCCACAACCACCTACCCAGTAACACCAGAGGGACAGACAACCCCGACACCCTCCTCTGCATAGAAAACCCCCTACCCCAAACCTTCCCTGCCCCCACTCAAATGTTCAGCCAAATCTCCCTCCCCCCCCACACCCAATCCCCACCCTTCTACCCCTCCCCTCCTCCCGCCAAGTCCTCCCTCCCCCCCCCCCTTTCCTTCCTGTCCTCCCTCCCCTTTCACCCCATACCCTCCCAGTCCCTCCCCCTTCACAGGATCCCCCGCCCCTCATCCCAGTATCCTCTGAGACCCTGTTATCCACCTCACAGGTCCTCACACCCATGGAACAGCTTCCCCCACCAGCAGAACACTCACCAAGGAGGCGATTTGAGAAGGGACAAAAGAAAGTGAGTCTCAAGGCAATATACACTAACATAGATGGAATTACAAATAAAGCAAATGAGCTTGGAGAATGGGTACTAGAGGAAAACCCAGACATAATAGCTCTCACAGAAACAAAGCTAACGAAAACGATAAGAAATGCAGTGTTCCCACAGGACTATTATGCTATGAGGAAAGAGAGAGGGGGAGGGCAGGACCCCCATACATATGGTAGGAGGGGGAGGGCAGGACCCCCATACATATGCTAGGAGGGGGAGGGCAGGACCCCCATACATATGGTAGGAGGCGGGGCAGGACCCCCATACATATGGTAGGAGGGGGAGGGCAGGACCCCCCATACATATGGTAGGAGGGGGAGGGCAGGACCCCCATACATATGGTAGGAGGGGGAGGGCAGGACCCCATATATATGGTAGGAGGGGGAGGGCAGGACCCCCATACATATAGTAAGAGGGGGAGGGCAGGCAGGACCCCCATACATATGGTAGGAGGGGGAGGGCAGGACCCCCATACATATTGTAGGAGGGGGAGGGCAGGACCCCCATACGTATGGTAGGAGGGGGAAGGGAAGGACCCCATACACATTGTAGGGTGGCAGGACCCCATACATATGGTAGGAGGGGGAGGGCAGGCAGGACCCCCATACATATGGTAGGAGGGGGAGGGTAGGACCCCATACATATGGTAGGAGGGGGAGGGCAGGACCCCCATACATATGGTAGGAGGGGGAGGGCAGGACTCCCATACATATGGTAGGAGGGGGAGAACAGGACCCCATACATATGGTAGAAGGGGGAGGGCAGGACCCCCATACATATGGTAGGACGGGGAGGGCAGGCAGGACCCCCATACTTATGGTAGGAGGGGGAGGGCAGGACCCCCATACATATGGTAGGAGGGGGGAGAGCAGAACCCTCCATACATATGGTAGGAGGGGGAGGGCAGGACCCCCATACATATGGTAGGAGGGGGGGAGAGCAGGACCCCCATACATATGGTAGGAGGGGGAGGGCAGGACCCCCATACATATGGTAGGAGGAGGAGGGCAGGACCCCCATACATATGGTAGGAGGGGGAGGGCAGGACCCCCATACATATGGTATGAGGGGTGAGAGCAGGACCCCCCATACATATGGTAGGAGGGGCGGGCAGGACCCCCATACATATGGTAGGAGGGGGGAGAGCAGGACCCCCATACATATGGTAGGAGGGGGAGGGCAGGACCCCCATACATATGGTAGGAGGGGGGGAGAGCAGGACCCCCATACATATGGTAGGAGGGGGAGGGCAGGACCCCCATACATATGGTAGGAGGGGGAAGGGCAGGACCCCCATACATATGGTAGGAGGGGGGAGAGCAGGACCCCCATACATATTGTAGGAGGGGGAGGGCAGGACCTCTACCTCGTCACTGGGAGACAAAAGAGTTAGGGGGGACATGATCACCCCATACAAGATTCTCAGAGGAATTGACAGGATAGATAAAGACAGGCTATTTCACATGAGGGGGCACACGTACTAGGGGGACACAGGTGGAAATTGAGTGCCCAAATGAGCCATAGAGACATAGTGTCAGAGTAGTTGACAAATGGAATGCATTAGGAAGTGATGTGGTGGAGGCTGACTCCATACACAGTTTTAAATGTAGATATGATAGAGCCCAGTAGGCTCAGGAACCTGTACACCAGTTGATTGACAGTTGAGTGGCGGGACCAAAGAATGGCTACTGGAGTTCAACCCGAGCAAATGTAAAGTTATTGAAATGGGATTAAGTGACAGGAGACCAAAGGGACAGTACACAATGAAGGGGAACTGCCTACCTGTAACGACTCGAGAATATGCTAGCCACTATGAATATAGTGGCTAGCATCCAGTTGTGTTGCAAGATGGTTGAATAGCTGCACAAATGCTCCACATTTGTGCAGCTGTATGATGGATGTGAGGAGAGTGAGCACAGGTACTAGAACACCTGTCCTGCCACATGTACGGGTCTCCATAAATTGCGGTATGACATTTAGGTCGCTGTTTTAGTTTTTGATGAAGTTAGGTTAGGCGGGGGATGGATAGTCTAGCCATTTTTTGAACAATAATAATCTATACTACATATGCAAGTGTCATGCCAAGGCCTCATTGTGCATCTTTGTGACGTCACTCATAGTTGAAAGTCAGGTTAGTGTGGAGCCTTGACACCTGTTTGTTAATGGAGCCAATATTTTATCCCTATACTGAGGCAGCTTTTGTGACGTCACTGAAACAACAATAACGGGTCTCATTACTGCAGAATGTATTTGTTTCATTATAGGTTAGTTTAGGGTTGGTTTGTTAGGATGATGAATTGAATAACAGAAAAATATGATCAGTGATACAATGAGCCAGATATGAGTAGACGCATCATGACACAGCCCGTGATGTGTCACTTGCAGAGAACAGTAGAGAGTAAGGAATGTGCTAATGAGAGACCGGGCCCCTTCCTTGGAACCGCTTGTAACGTTATGTTTTAAAGCAACGTGTCCTATTGGTGGGTCACACCCCACTAGGGAGGAAGACCTCAGAATGAAGGTAACTGCAGAAGACCAAGTTCAAAAACACATGAAGCAGCTTCTACTCAACGTAGTTCATATTTATGTACACTGAATGTGTATTTGGATGTGTTATATACTACAGTGAGGTGTGGGGGGGGGGAGGCGTGTTTTTGAGGGAATGTGAGTCGTGTACAGGACTACCAGCGACATATATTTGGAATAATACTGAATTCCCTGTTGAAGTCTCCATGTCTGGGAGGTCTGTTTCATACAAATGGGAGATGTAGATTTTCATTTTATTTCCCTCGAAGGGGGCCTCGTAGCCTGGTGGATAGCGCGCAGGACTCGTAATTCTGTGGCGCGGGTTCGATTCCCGCACGAGGCAGAAACAAATGGGCAAAGTTTCTTTCACCCTGAATGCCCCTGTTATTTAGCAGTAAATAGGTACCTGGGAGTTAGTCAGCTGGCTTCCTGGGGGTGGAGGCCTGGTCGAGGACCATTTTATTTCCCTATGCTCAACAAATTATCCTTGAAGAAAGATTGACAAAGCTTAAATTTCATTCTCTAGAAAGGCGAAGAAATAGGAGGTGACATGATAGAGGTGTGAGTGAATGGTCATGACAAAGGGGGATATTAATAGCCAAATAAAAGTATCAACACGAGACAGAACACAAAACATTGAGTATAAATTGGATAAGTTTTAGATTTAGGAAATAGACCTGGGTAAATACTGGTTCAGTAACATGGGTGAACTGTGAGATACATGATAGTTCCTGCTCTGTGTTGCTCCTCCTTGTTTCATATGAATGGATTTCATGCATTCCTATGCTCAATAAACCATCCGCGGCTGGCCACTATATATATAAAACTTCCAGCTAAGTAAGGGTTATCTTGAGGTTATCTTGAGACGATTTCGGGGCTTTTTAGTGTCCCCGCGGCCCGGTCCTCGACCAGGTCTCCACCCTCAGGAAGCAGCCCGTGACAGCTGACTAACACCCAGGTACCTATTTTTACTGCTAGGTAACAGGGGCACAGGGTGAAAGAAACTGCCCATTGTTTCTCGCCGGCGCCTGGGATCGAACCCAGGACCACAGGATCACAAGTCCAGTGTGCTGTACTCTCGGCCGACCGGCTCCCTCGTTGGGAATAAATAGACAACAGAAAACTATCTTATACCGGGAAGATGAAGACTGGGTGAGGTCACTGACCGTTAGCGACGCCTCTGCTCACCCACGGAACCAAAAATACACGAGACATAACGTGTCCCTCGAGAAAAGCCAAACGGACACGTTATGGCTCGTTTCCCACTACTAGTATAGATATAGATAGTATAGATAGTTATAGTATAGTATAGTTCAGTATAGAGAGTTACCCATGTTGATGCATATTCACCATGTTCAGATGGCAGCGGGAGAAATAGTGTGACCCCCAGGCCGCTGGTTAGTCACAGAGACAAGTTTTACATCATGAGGACGAAGGTTATTAAAGACATTTTATTAGTACATGTATGAGGGGAAGGCCGCTCACAGTGTACTGGTGTTATTAGTACATGTATGAGGGGGAGGTCGCTCACAGTGTACTGGTGTTATTAGTACATGTATGAGGGGAAGGTCGCTCACAGTGTACTGGTGTTATTAGTACATGTATGAGGGGGAGGTCGCTCACAGTGTACTGGTGTTATTAGTACATATATGAGGGGAAGGTCGCTCACAGTGTACTGGTGTTATTAGTACATGTATGAGGGGAAGGTCGCTCACAGTGTACTGGTGTTATTAGTACATGCATGAGGGGAAGGCCGCTCACAGTGTACTGGTGTTATTAGTACATGTATGAGGGGGAGGTCGCTCACAGTGTTACTGGTGTTATTAGTACATGTATGAGGGGAAGGTCGCTCACAGTGTACTGGTGTTATTAGTACATGTATGAGGGGAAGGTCGCTCACAGTGTACTGGTGTTATTAGTACATGCATGAGGGGAAGGCCGCTCACAGTGTACTGGTGTTATTAGTACATGTATGAGGGGAAGGTCGCTCACAGTGTACTGGTGTTATTAGTACATGTATGAGGGGAAGGTCGCTCACAGTGTACTGGTGTTATTAGTACATGCATGAGGGGAAGGCCGCTCACAGTGTACTGGTGTTATTAGTACATGTATGAGGGGGAGGTCGCTCACAGTGTTACTGGTGTTATTAGTACATGTATGAGGGGGAGGTCGCTCACAGTGTACTGGTGTTATTAGTACATGTATGAGGGGGAGGTCGCTCACAGTGTTACTGGTGTTATTAGTACATGTATGAGGGGGAGGTCGCTCACAGTGTACTGGTGTTATTAGTACATGTATGAGGGGGAGGTCGCTCACAGTGTACTGGTGTTATTAGTACATGTATGAGGGGGAGGTCGCTCACAGTGTTACTGGTGTTATTAGTACATGTATGAGGGGGAGGTCGCTCACAGTGTTACTGGTGTTATTAGTACATGTATGAGGGGGAGGCCGCTCACAGTGTTACTGGTGTTATTAGTACATGTATGAGGGAGAGGTCGCTCACAGTGTTACTGGTGTTATTAGTACATGTATGAGGGGGAGGCCGCTCACAGTGTTACTGGTGTTATTAGTACATGTATGAGGGGGAGGTCGCTCACAGTGTTACTGGTGCTTGAAACAGGTTTGGTATAAAAGAAAATTATTTTAGCCAGAGAATAAGCACAGCTGGTAAAATGTGAGGATAACAGGGACAAGATATTACAGGAGAAAGACTTTCACTTGTAATGGAAAAGACCCATGTTGGTGTAGAGTTATGTGAAGGTTACTGTATATACCCATGTTGGTGTAGAGTTATGGGATGGGTACTGTATATACCCATGTTAGTGTAGAGTTATGTGAAGGGTACTGTATATACCCATGTTGGTGTAGAGTTATGTGATGGGTACTGTATATACCCATGTTGGTGTAGAGTTATGTGAAGGGTACTGTATATACCCATGTTGGTGCAGAGTTATGTGAAGGGTACTGTATATACCCATGTTGGTGCAGAGTTATGTGAAGGGTACTGTATATACCCATGTTGGTGCAGAGTTATGTGAAGGGTACTGTATATACCCATGTTGGTGCAGAGTTATGTGAAGGTTACTGTATATACCCATGTTGGTGCAGAGTTATGTGAAGGGTACTGTATATACCCATGTTGGTGCAGAGTTATGTGAAGGTTACTGTATATACCCATATTGGTGTAGAGTTATGTGAAGGGTACTGTATATACCCATGTTGGTGCAGAGTTATGTGAAGGTTACTGTATATACCCATGTTGGTGCAGAGTTATGTGAAGGGTACTGTATATACCCATGTTGGTGCAGAGTTATGTGAAGGGTACTGTATATACCCATGTTGGTGTAGAGTTATGTGAAGGTTACTGTATATACCCATGTTGGTGTAGAGTTATGTGATGGGTACTGTATATACCCATGTTGGTGCAGAGTTATGATGTTGGTCAACATGAGTATAAATATACTCATGTTGTATAGTTATATGATCTTGAGATGTTATCTTGAGATGATTTCGGGGCTTTAGTGTCCCCACGGCCCGGTCCTCGACCAGGCCTCCACCCCCAGGAAGCGGCCCGTGACAGCTGACTAACACCCAGGTACCTATTTTACCTGGGTGTTTGCTAGGTAACAGGGGCTTAGGGTGAAAGAAACTCTACCCATTGTTTCTCGCCAGCGCCCGGGATCGAACCCCGGACCACAGGATCACAAGTCCAGCGTGCTGTCCGCTCGGCCGACCGGCTCCCTATACTTGATAGTTGCTGTACATACCCATGTTGTATAGTTATGTGATGGTTACTGTATATATCCATTTTGGTGTACCTCGTAGCCTGGTGGATAGCACGCAGGACTCGTAACTCTGTGGCGCGGGTTCGATTCCCGCACGAGGCAGAAACAAATGGGCAAAGTTTCTTTCACCCTGAATGCCCCTGTTACCTAGCAGTAAATAGGTACCTGGGAGTTAGTCAGCTGTCACGGGCTGCTTCCTGGGGGTGGAGGCCTGGTCGAGGACCGGGCCGCGGGGACACTAAAAGCCCCGAAATCATCTCAAGATAACCTCAAGATATACCTTTATGTAAAGGTTACTGAATATTCCGACGTGCATAGTTTGGTAACGGGTGATTACAACAGATGCCATTACATCGTAAGTGTCAATGTACGGGGTTGGGTAATAGCTGTGAGGTGCATGACGGAGCCCAACACCTTAGTGTGCATCTTGCCCTCCAGGGCCAGCACCTCCCCAGACCAAACACCCCACACGCACACTGGCACATTCCTGTCTGTGCCCACACCCAGCCTCCTGCTGGGGTAGACTCTTACACCCCACACCCAGCCTCATGCTGGGGTAGACTCTTACACCCCACACCCAGCCTCATGCTGGGGTAGACTCTTACACCCCACACCCAGCCTCATGCTGGGGTAGACTCTTACATCCCACACCCAGCCTCATGCTAGGGTAGACTCTTACACCCCACACCCAGCCTCCTGCTGGGGTAGACTCTTACACCCCACACCCAGCCTCCTGCTGGGGTAGACTCTTACACCCCACACCCAGCCTCATGCTGGGGTAGACTCTTACACCCCACACCCACCCTCCTGCTGGGTAGACTCTTACACCCCACACCCAGCCTCATGCTGGGGTAGACTCTTACACCCCACACCCAGCCTCATGCTAGGGTAGACTCTTACACCCCACACCCAGCCTCCTGCTGGGGTAGACTCTTACACCCCACACCCAGCCTCATGATGGGGTAGACTCTTACACCCCACACCCAGCCTCCTGCTGGGGTAGACTCTTACACCCCACACCCACCCTCATGCTGGGGTAGACTCTTACACCCCACACCCAGCCTCATGCTAGGGTAGACTCTTACACCCCACACCCAGCCTCCTGCTGGGTAGACTCTTACACCCCACACCCAGCCTCATGCTGGGGTAGACTCTTACACCCCACACCCAGCCTCATGCTAGGGTAGACTCTTACACCCCACACCCACCCTCATGCTAGGGTAGACTCTTGCACTCCACACCCAGCCTCATGCTAGGGTAGACTCTTACACCCCACACCCAGCCTCATGCTGGGGTAGACTCTTACACCCCACACCCAGCCTCATGCTAGGGTAGACTCTTACACCCCACACCCACCCTCATGCTGGGGTAGACTCTTACACCCCACACCCAGCCTCATGCTAGGGTAGACTCTTACACCCCACACCCACCCTCATGCTGGGGTAGACTCTTACACCCCACACCCAGCCTCATGCTAGGGTAGACTCTTACACCCCACACCCAGCCTCATGCTAGGGTAGACTCTTACACCCCACACCCACCCTCATGCTAGGGTAGACTCTTGCACTCCACACCCAGCCTCATGCTAGGGTAGACTCTTACACCCCACACCCAGCCTCATGCTGGGGTAGACTCTTACACCCCACACCCAGCCTCATGCTGGGGTAGACTCTTACACCCCACACCCAGCCTCATGCTAGGGTAGACTCTTACACCCCACACCCAGCCTCATGCTAGGGTAGACTCTTACACCCCACACCCACCCTCATGCTAGGGTAGACTCTTACACCCCACACCCAGCCTCATGCTAGGGTAGACTCTTACACCCCACACCCAGCCTCATGCTAGGGTAGACTCTTACACCCCACACCCAGCCTCATGCTAGGGTAGACTCTTACACCCCACACCCACCCTCATGCTAGGGTAGACTCTTGCACTCCACACCCAGCCTCATGCTGGGGTAGACTCTTACACCCCACACCCAGCCTCATGCTGGGGTAGACTCTTGCACTCCACACCCAGCCTCATGCTGGGGTAGACTCTTACACCCCACACCCAGCCTCATGCTAGGGTAGACTCTTACACCCCACACCCACCCTCATGCTAGGGTAGACTCTTACACCCCACACCCACCCTCATGCTAGGGTAGACTCTTGCACTCCACACCCAGCCTCATGCTGGGGTAGACTCTTACACCCCACACCCAGCCTCCTGCTGGGGTAGACTCTCGCACTCCACACCCAGCCTCATGCTAGGGTAGACTCTTACACCCCACACCCAGCCTCATGCTGGGGTAGACTCTTGCACTCCACACCCAGCCTCATGCTGGGGTAGACTCTTACACCCCACACCCAGCCTCATGCTAGGGTAGACTCTTACACCCCACACCCAGCCTCATGCTAGGGTAGACTCTTACACCCCACACCCAGCCTCATGCTAGGGTAGACTCTTACACCCCACACCCACCCTCATGCTAGGGTAGACTCTTGCACTCCACACCCAGCCTCATGCTGGGGTAGACTCTTACACCCCACACCCAGCCTCATGCTGGGGTAGACTCTTGCACTCCACACCCAGCCTCATGCTGGGGTAGACTCTTACACCCCACACCCAGCCTCATGCTAGGGTAGACTCTTACACCCCACACCCACCCTCATGCTAGGGTAGACTCTTACACCCCACACCCACCCTCATGCTAGGGTAGACTCTTGCACTCCACACCCAGCCTCATGCTGGGGTAGACTCTTACACCCCACACCCAGCCTCCTGCTGGGGTAGACTCTCGCACTCCACACCCAGCCTCATGCTAGGGTAGACTCTTACACCCCACACCCAGCCTCATGCTGGGGTAGACTCTTGCACTCCACACCCAGCCTCATGCTGGGGTAGACTCTTACACCCCACACCCAGCCTCATGCTAGGGTAGACTCTTACACCCCACACCCAGCCTCATGCTAGGGTAGACTCTTACACCCCACACCCACCCTCATGCTAGGGTAGACTCTTGCACTCCACACCCAGCCTCATGCTGGGGTAGACTCTTACACCCCACACCCAGCCTCCTGCTGGGGTAGACTCTCGCACTCCACACCCAGCCTCATGCTAGGGTAGACTCTTACACCCCACACCCAGCCTCCTCCTCCATGAATGTTGTGGTGGGTAACTGTTTGATGAGTGTTGTGGTGGGTAACTGTTTGATGAGTGTTGTGGTGGGTAACTGTTTGATGAGTGTAGTGGTGGGGAACTGTTTGATGAGTGTAGTGGTGGGTAACTGTTTGATGAGTGTAGTGGTGGGTAACTGTTTGATGAGTGTTGTGGTGGGTAACTGTTTGATGAGTGTTGTGGTGGGGAACTGTTTGATGAGTGTAGTGGTGGGTAACTGTTTGATGAGTGTAGTGGTGGGTAACTGTTTGATGAGTGTTGTGGTGGGTAACTGTTTGATGAGTGTTGTGGTGGGTAACTGTTTGATGAGTGTTGTGGTGGGGAACTGTTTGATGAGTGTTGTGGTGGGGAACTGTTTGATGAGTGTTGTGGTGGGTAACTGTTTGATGAGTGTAGTGGTGGGGAACTGTTTGATGAGTGTAGTGGTGGGAAACTGTTTGATGAGTGTAGTGGTGGGTAACTGTTTGATGAGTGTAGTGGTGGGGTACTGTTTGATGAGTGTAGTGGTGGGTAACTGTTTGATGAGTGTAGTGGTGGGGAACTGTTTGATGAGTGTAGTGGTGGGTAACTGTTTGATGAGTGTTGTGGTGGGGTACTGTGTTACGGCCCTACTGGGATGCAACCGGGTTCTTCTCTGATGGTAGTAGAGTTTGGGAATCCGGCCCCAAGTTAGTAGAGGCTTTCAAGGGGTGTGTTCCGTAACGCAAGTAAAACTAAAGGGGGAGGGATACAAATATTTCAATTTTCCGATATATATTTCCACCATCGTAATTTAAAGTCATAAAAGGGAATTATTACTACACAATGTACAATGAGGTCTCTCTCTCTGAAGACGGTCAACACTCTGCGATGCTTCTTCTAGGTAGCCCTGGTCTCTGCTTCCATGGTTCACGATGCATCCACAATAACTCTATGACGAATCTACCCTGGCCACAGGCCAGCCAAATCACAGTCCCACTGGGTGTTTCGTCGTGGAGGCCTTCAATCACAATCCAGCCTGTAGCTGGCAGGTACCGATCAGCTCCGCTGTGTAGGCCACTCCACGACCGATACTTAGGGTTGCGTGCCCTAGCCAGGAGCTTCATGTGACTCACTGGTCACTCTCCTCATACAGCACCCCAGTGGGTGGTCTCCTCCACCAGCCAACCCCGGATAAGGCGATTCCCAACACTGCCACTCCTCAGGCAGGCTATTACTCTCAACAGAGTTCGTCCTGGGGTGGCTCACAGCTTCTTCAGCAGACTGGTGAAGAGACCTTGGCTGCCTTGGGTAGACTGATCCATCATCCAACACAGCAGTCCCAGTGTTATGGCCCTACTGGGACGCAACCGGGTTCTTCTCTGGTGTTAGTAGAGTTTGGGAATCTGGCCCCAAGTTAGTAGAGGCTTTCAAGGGGTGTGTTCCTTAACACAAGGTAAATTAAATGGGGAGGGATACAAATGTTCTGATTTATATATATATTTTCATCACCAAGAATAAATAAATATCAGTCACACGCAGGGGTTATAACTACACTATTATGTACAGGGTTGTCTTCCTCCGAAGACACTGGATGCTCCACGGTGCTCACTCTGGGTAGCTCTGGTTCCTTCTTCTGTGGCCCACGATGAATCCTCTATGATTCTATTGGCGAATCTACCCTGGCCACAGGCCAGCCAAATCACAGTCCCACTGGGTGCTCCGTCGTGGAGGCCTTCAACTACAATCCAGTCTGTAGCTGGCAGGTACCGATCAGCTCCGCTGTGTAGGCCACTCCACGACCGATACTAGGGTTGCGAGCCCTAGGCAGGAGCCTCATGTGATCCCGCTGATCACTCTCCTCACTAAGCACCACAGTGGCTAGTCTCTTCCACCAGCCAGCCCCGGATAAGGCGATTCCCGACACTGCCACGTCACAGGCAGGCTAATACTCTCAACAGAGTTCGTCCAGGGGTGACTCACAGCTTCTTCAGCAGACTCGTGAAGAGACCTTGGCTGTCTTGGGGAGACTGATCCATCGTCCAATACAGCAGTCCCAGGTCGACTCTGCAATCAGATACGTCATTAATACTGGGACGCTTCACTCACAAGCTTAGACAGAAACGTCCACCTTTTCACTCCATAGATGGCGTTCACTGTCTAAGCACCACCTCACTAGAGGTCAGCAGCGGCTACGTCATGAGCTGACTAGGACAGGAATCCAACACTTATTGCTGGCTTATCCTGTCACCACTAGATGGCGTCGTCCATTTGGAGTGGGTTTCGGGAGCGGACTCACAGATGGCGTTGTCATTGGTGCTCCGTGCTCCGACGCTGTACTCGGGTCCGTAACATACTGTTTAATAAGTGTAGTGGTGGGGAACTGTTTGATGAGTGTAGTGGTGGGGAACTTTTTTTTTTTCTACCACAGACGTGGCCACACATTTACAATGCTAACCAGCATGTATACATTTTCTTCTGTCCTCCATGGACAGGGTTAGAGATGTGTTAAACATATTGTTCAAGAGTTTATTGAACAATCAACCACAGAAGGTGATTCTGTTCTTTTAAAATGCTAAGCTAACCTACATACGTAAATACATAGATACACAGATTTACGTATGCTCTACGTAAAGTGTTTGAAGTGTCATTAATGTGCATTTACAAAGGTGAAATGCAATTCTGATCAGCTTCCATATGTACTTTATACACATACATATACATACACACACACATATACGTACATATACATATATACATGCATATATACACACACATGCATTCACATACATTTGTCTCTTTTACTCTGACAGGGTGAGATAGCTGACAGAGAAACTAGCGTGCAATTAAGCACTTAATCACTGAAGGTGATTAAGGTGGTTTTACAAGCTCAGGTTATATAGTTACATCATATACATACATTGTATAAATGTTACATTACATGGTCAATCTTGGGTACAAGTCCAATATATCATCAAGTGTTCCAGTACTCATATAGTAATTACACAGTTCAGCATACCTTAGCCCAGGAGGGCGAAAGTCAGTCAATATGGGACATTCTACAATATAATGTTCAAGAGAGTGCAGAACTGTTTGATGAGTGTTGTTATGGGGAACTGTTTGATGAGTGTTGTGGTGGTGAACTGTTTGATGAGTGTTGTGGTGGTGAACTGTTTGATGAGTGTTGTGGTGGTGAACTGTTTGATGAGTGTAGTGGTGGTGAACTGTTTGATGAGTGTTGTTATGGGGAACTGTTTGATGAGTGTAGTGGTGGGGAACTGTTTGATGAGTGTAGTGGTGGTGAACTGTTTGATGAGTGTAGTGGTGGGGAACTGTTTGATGAGTGTAGTGGTGGTGAACTGTTTGATGAGTGTAGTGGTGGGGAACTGTTTGATGAGTGTAGTGGTGGGGAACTGTTTGATGAGTGTAGTGGTGGAGGAACTGTTTGATGAGTGTAGTGGTGGTGAACTGTTTGATGAGTGTTGTTATGGGGAACTGTTTGATGAGTGTAGTGGTGGTGAACTGTTTGATGAGTGTAGTGGTGGAGGAACTGTTTGATGAGTGTAGTGGTGGTGAACTGTTTGATGAGTGTTGTTATGGGGAACTGTTTGATGAGTGTAGTGGTGGGGAACTGTTTGATGAGTGTAGTGGTGGGGAACTGTTTGATGAGTGTAGTGGTGGTGAACTGTTTGATGAGTGTAGTGGTGGTGAACTGTTTGATGAGTGTAGTGGTGGGGAACTGTTTGATGAGTGTAGTGGTGGTGAACTGTTTGATGAGTGTAGTGGTGGTGAACTGTTTGATGAGTGTAGTGGTGGTGAACTGTTTGATGAGTGTAGTGATGGAGGAACTGTTTGATGAGTGTAGTGGTGGGGAACTGTTTGATGAGTGTAGTGGTGGTGAACTGTTTGATGAGTGTAGTGATGGAGGAACTGTTTGATGAGTGTAGTGGTGGGGAACTGTTTGATGAGTGTAGTGGTGGTGAACTGTTTGATGAGTGTAGTGATGGAGGAACTGTTTGATGAGTGTTGTGGTGGGGAACTGTTTGATGAGTGTAGTGGTGGTGAACTCTTTGATGAGTGTAGTGGTGGTGAACTGTTTGATGAGTGTAGTGGTGGTGAACTGTTTGATGAGTGTAGTGATGGAGGAACTGTTTGATGAGTGTTGTGGTGGGGAACTGTTTGATGAGTGTAGTGGTGGTGAACTGTTTGATGAGTGTAGTGGTGGTGAACTGTTTGATGAGTGTAGTGGTGGTGAACTGTTTGATGAGTGTAGTGGTGGGGAACTGTTTGATGAGTGTAGTGGTGGTGAACTGTTTGATGAGTGTAGTGGTGGTGAACTGTTTGATGAGTGTAGTGGTGGGGAACTGTTTGATGAGTGTAGTGGTGGGGAACTATTTGATGAGTGTAGTGGTGGTGAACTGTTTGATGAGTGTAGTGGTGGTGAACTGTTTGATGAGTGTAGTGGTGGGGAACTGTTTGATGAGTGTAGTGGTGGTGAACTGTTTGATGAGTGTTGTTATGGGGAACTGTTTGATGAGTGTAGTGGTGGTGAACTGTTTGATGAGTGTAGTGGTGGTGAACTGTTTGATGAGTGTAGTGGTGGGGAACTGTTTGATGAGTGTAGTGGTGGAGGAACTGTTTGATGAGTGTAGTGGTGGTGAACTGTTTGATGAGTGTAGTGGTGGAGAACTGTTTGATGAGTGTAGTGGTGGTGAACTGTTTGATGAGTGTAGTGGTGGTGAACTGTTTGATGAGTGTAGTGGTGGTGAACTGTTTGATGAGTGTTGTTATGGGGAACTGTTTAATGAGTGTAGTGGTGGTGAACTGTTTGATGAGTGTAGTGGTGGTGAACTGTTTGATGAGTGTAGTGGTGGTGAACTGTTTGATGAGTGTTGTTATGGGGAACTGTTTGATGAGTGTAGTGGTGGTGAACTGTTTGATGAGTGTAGTGGTGGTGAACTGTTTGATGAGTGTAGTGGTGGTGAACTGTTTGATGAGTGTAGTGGTGGTGAACTGTTTGATGAGTGTAGTGGTGGTGAACTGTTTGATGAGTGTAGTGGTGGGGAACTGTTTGATGAGTGTAGTGGTGGAGGAACTGTTTGATGAGTGTAGTGGTGGTGAACTGTTTGATGAGTGTTGTTATGGGGAACTGTTTGATGAGTGTAGTGGTGGGGAACTGTTTGATGAGTGTAGTGGTGGTGAACTGTTTGATGAGTGTAGTGGTGGTGAACTGTTTGATGAGTGTAGTGGTGGTGAACTGTTTGATGAGTGTAGTTATGGGGAACTGTTTGATGAGTGTAGTGGTGGTGAACTGTTTGATGAGTGTTGTTATGGGGAACTGTTTGATGAGTGTAGTGGTGGTGAACTGTTTGATGAGTGTAGTGGTGGTGAACTGTTTGATGAGTGTAGTGGTGGGGAACTGTTTGATGAGTGTAGTGGTGGAGGAACTGTTTGATGAGTGTAGTGGTGGTGAACTGTTTGATGAGTGTAGTGGTGGAGAACTGTTTGATGAGTGTAGTGGTGGTGAACTGTTTGATGAGTGTAGTGGTGGTGAACTGTTTGATGAGTGTAGTGGTGGTGAACTGTTTGATGAGTGTAGTGGTGGGGAACTGTTTGATGATGAGTGTAGTGGTGGTGAACTGTTTGATGAGTGTAGTGATGGAGGAACTGTTTGATGAGTGTAGTGGTGGGGAACTGTTTGATGAGTGTAGTGGTGGTGAACTGTTTGATGAGTGTAGTGATGGAGGAACTGTTTGATGAGTGTTGTGGTGGGGAACTGTTTGATGAGTGTAGTGGTGGTGAACTGTTTGATGAGTAGTGGTGGGGAACTGTTTGATGAGTGTAGTGGTGGTGAACTGTTTGATGAGTGTAGTGATGGAGGAACTGTTTGATGAGTGTAGTGGTGGTGAACTGTTTGATGAGTGTAGTGATGGAGGAACTGTTTGATGAGTGTAGTGGTGGGGAACTGTTTGATGAGTGTAGTGGTGGGGAACTGTTTGATGAGTGTAGTGGTGGGGAACTGTTTGATGAGTGTAGTGGTGGTGAACTGTTTGATGAGTGTAGTGGTGGTGAACTGTTTGATGAGTGTAGTGGTGGAGAACTGTTTGATGAGTGTAGTGGTGGTGAACTGTTTGATGAGTGTAGTGGTGGTGAACTGTTTGATGAGTGTAGTGGTGGTGAACTGTTTGATGAGTGTTGTTATGGGGAACTGTTTAATGAGTGTAGTGGTGGTGAACTGTTTGATGAGTGTAGTGGTGGTGAACTGTTTGATGAGTGTAGTGGTGGTGAACTGTTTGATGAGTGTTGTTATGGGGAACTGTTTGATGAGTGTAGTGGTGGTGAACTGTTTGATGAGTGTAGTGGTGGTGAACTGTTTGATGAGTGTAGTGGTGGTGAACTGTTTGATGAGTGTAGTGGTGGTGAACTGTTTGATGAGTGTAGTGGTGGTGAACTGTTTGATGAGTGTAGTGGTGGGGAACTGTTTGATGAGTGTAGTGGTGGAGGAACTGTTTGATGAGTGTAGTGGTGGTGAACTGTTTGATGAGTGTTGTTATGGGGAACTGTTTGATGAGTGTAGTGGTGGGGAACTGTTTGATGAGTGTAGTGGTGGTGAACTGTTTGATGAGTGTAGTGGTGGTGAACTGTTTGATGAGTGTAGTGGTGGTGAACTGTTTGATGAGTGTAGTTATGGGGAACTGTTTGATGAGTGTAGTGGTGGTGAACTGTTTGATGAGTGTTGTTATGGGGAACTGTTTGATGAGTGTAGTGGTGGTGAACTGTTTGATGAGTGTAGTGGTGGTGAACTGTTTGATGAGTGTAGTGGTGGGGAACTGTTTGATGAGTGTAGTGGTGGAGGAACTGTTTGATGAGTGTAGTGGTGGTGAACTGTTTGATGAGTGTAGTGGTGGAGAACTGTTTGATGAGTGTAGTGGTGGTGAACTGTTTGATGAGTGTAGTGGTGGTGAACTGTTTGATGAGTGTAGTGGTGGTGAACTGTTTGATGAGTGTAGTGGTGGGGAACTGTTTGATGAGTGTAGTGGTGGTGAACTGTTTGATGAGTGTAGTGATGGAGGAACTGTTTGATGAGTGTAGTGGTGGGGAACTGTTTGATGAGTGTAGTGGTGGTGAACTGTTTGATGAGTGTAGTGATGGAGGAACTGTTTGATGAGTGTTGTGGTGGGGAACTGTTTGATGAGTGTAGTGGTGGTGAACTGTTTGATGAGTAGTGGTGGGGAACTGTTTGATGAGTGTAGTGGTGGTGAACTGTTTGATGAGTGTAGTGATGGAGGAACTGTTTGATGAGTGTAGTGGTGGTGAACTGTTTGATGAGTGTAGTGATGGAGGAACTGTTTGATGAGTGTAGTGGTGGGGAACTGTTTGATGAGTGTAGTGGTGGGGAACTGTTTGATGAGTGTAGTGGTGGGGAACTGTTTGATGAGTGTAGTGGTGGTGAACTGTTTGATGAGTGTAGTGATGGAGGAACTGTTTGATGAGTGTAGTGGTGGTGAACTGTTTGATGAGTGTTGTGGTGGGGAACTGTTTGATGAGTGTTGTGGTGGGGAACTGTTTGATGAGTGTTGTGGTGGTGAACTGTTTGATGAGTGTAGTGGTGGGGAACTGTTTGATGAGTGTTGTTATGGGGAACTGTTTGATGAGTGTTGTTATGGGGAACTGTTTGATGAGTGTTGTGGTGGGGAACTGTTTGATGAGTGTTGTTATGGGGAACTGTTTGATGAGTGTTGTGGTGGGGAACTGTTTGATGAGTGTTGTGGTGGTGAACTGTTTGATGAGTGTAGTGGTGGGGAACTGTTTGATGAGTGTTGTTATGGGGAACTGTTTGATGAGTGTTGTTATGGGGAACTGTTTGATGAGTGTAGTGGTGGTGAACTGTTTGATGAGTGTAGTGGTGGGGAACTGTTTGATGAGTGTTGTTATGGGGAACTGTTTGATGAGTGTTGTTATGGGGAACTGTTTGATGAGTGTTGTTATGGGGAACTGTTTGATGAGTGTTGTTATGGGGAACTGTTTGATGAGTGTAGTGGTGGTGAACTGTTTGATGAGTGTAGTGGTGGTGAACTGTTTGATGAGTGTAGTGGTGGTGAACTGTTTGATGAGTGTAGTGGTGGTGAACTGTTTGATGAGTGTAGTGGTGGTGAACTGTTTGATGAGTGTAGTGGTGGTGAACTGTTTGATGAGTGTAGTGGTGGGGAACTGTTTGATGAGTGTAGTGGTGGTGAACTGTTTGATGAGTGTAGTGGTGGTGAACTGTTTGATGAGTGTAGTGGTGGTGAACTGTTTGATGAGTGTAGTGGTGGGGAACTGTTTGATGAGTGTAGTGGTGGTGAACTGTTTGATGAGTGTAGTGGTGGTGAACTGTTTGATGAGTGTAGTGGTGGTGAACTGTTTGATGAGTGTAGTGGTGGGGAACTGTTTGATGAGTGTAGTGATGGTGAACTGTTTGATGAGTGTTGTGGTGGTGAACTGTTTGATGAGTGTAGTGGTGGTGAACTGTTTGATGAGTGTAGTGGTGGTGAACTGTTTGATGAGTGTAGTGGTGGGGAACTGTTTGATGAGTGTAGTGGTGGTGAACTGTTTGATGAGTGTAGTGGTGGTGAACTGTTTGATGAGTGTAGTGGTGGTGAACTGTTTGATGAGTGTAGTGGTGGTGAACTGTTTGATGAGTGTAGTGGTGGTGAACTGTTTGATGAGTGTAGTGATGGTGAACTGTTTGATGAGGGTAGTGGTGGTGAACTGTTTGATGAGTGTAGTGGTGGTGAACTGTTTGATGAGTGTTGTGGTGGTGAACTGTTTGATGAGTGTAGTGGTGGGGAACTGTTTGATGAGTGTAGTGGTGGGGAACTGTTTGATAGGTCATAGATAACGAATTAGCCAAGTGCACCGTGTGGTAATTATGAGTAAAGTTCATCTAACAAACATTATGTAGATTGTCGTGCTTATTTTAAAATAATTCAAATTAGTTGAATTAGCGGCAGTTAATGTTTGTGGAAGTGGTTGAGCCCATAGTGCGGTGGTTGCCAGTGCCACCGTGTTGTGCCATAGGCCTACAACGCCATCGTGTTTCTTCAGCCTATCAGTTTCAAGTATTCTAATAATAACTAGCAGTTCCCGGCCACGCGTTGCTGTGGCTCAGCAACCTTCCCTGTCCTCCAGTCCTCCCCACCATTTCCCCCTAACCCACCTCCTCGGGCTCTCAACCATTCCCCACTCCATCGTCCCTTTGTCCTCCCCACCATTCCCCCATTCCCTCGTCCCCACCATCCCTAACTCCACTACATCCACCATCCACCACTACACTCAGCCCTGGTCCCCTCGTCCTTCCCCCGTCCCCTCGTCCGATGCCTTCCCAAATGGTCTGATGTTCCCATCACTGAAATATAAGAAAAACAGTTAAAAAATTAAATGAAAATATGAAAAAATAGAAAAATAAACTATACTCACAAAATGAACGGTGTGGTAAACAACACAGCTCAATTCCAACGCAATTCACACAGAATAATGAAATCAAAATGAAAATGAATCAAAATCTATGAAAATTCAATTTATCAGTGCAATCAGAAACATTGAAATAAAATTGTAACATATTTAGTATAGCATGTGTGTTGCTATTACATGCAACAGACGGCAGTGTTTTTTAATAAATCATAGTTTTACCTGTCACAGGTGTGGCATCCATACTTATACTTACGAAATGAACAGTATGGTAAACAACACAGCTCAATTCCAACAAAATGTCACACAAAATAATTCAATAAAAAAATAAAATAAATCCAAATCTATGAAAATAAAATTTATCAATGTAATCGGAAACATTGAAATGTAATTTGTGACATATTTAGTATAGCGTGCATGTTGGTTTATGTGCAACAGATGGCGCTGTTTTTCAAAAACGCATGTTTTTACCTGTCACAGGGGTGGCATCTATATAGTAGGTATATAAAAAGACACGCCCTATGCGAATGCACCGTGGTGCAAAGCAATTGGTAAAGAGGTTTCGAAGATTTTTTTCACATCAAAAACACAGTTTTTCAGAAAAAGCATGTTTTTTTACCGTCACACACGTGACATCTACTTAGTATATATATAAAAACCTGGCCGGATGGGAATGGAAGGTTGTGTGAAAATTTCAAAGCAATCGGTGACGAACTTTCGGAGATTAGCGGTTATGCACACACGAACATTTACATTTATATAGATGAATGCAAGACGTCGAGGACATTACCAGAGAGCATCATGGTAGGAGGAAAGTTTGTTCCGCGCACCCTGATTGGTCAGTGATCTGTGATGACTGAGGCCGGCTGGTGGGCAACACTGCACGCTGCCTGCAGGTGGTCACTGTGATGACTGAGGCCGGCTGGTGGGCAACACTGCACGCTGCCTGCAGGTGGTCACTGTGATGACTGAGGCCGGCTGGTGGGCAACACTGCACGCTGCCTGCAGGTGGTCACTGTGATGACTGAGGCCGGCTGGTGGGCAACACTGCCTGCAGGTGGTCACTGTGATGACTGAGGCCGGCTGGTGGGCAACACTGCCTGCAGGTGGTCACTGTGATGACTGAGGCCGGCTGGTGGGCAACACTGCCTGCAGGTGGTCACTGTGATGACTGAGGCCGGCTGGTGGGCAACACTGCCTGCAGGTGGTCACTGTGATGACTGAGGCCGGCTGGTGGGCAACACTGCACGCTGCCTGTAGGTGGTCACTGTGATGACTGAGGCCGGCTGGTGGGCAACACTGCACGCTGCCTGTAGGTGGTCACTGTGATGACTGAGGCCGGCTGGTGGGCAACACCACACGCTGCCTGCAGGTGGTCACTGTGATGACTGAGGCCGGCTAGTGGGCAACACTGCACGCTGCCTGCAGGTGGTCACTGTGATGACTGAGGCCGGCTGGTGGGCAACACTGCACGCTGCCTGCAGGTGGTCACTGTGATGACTGAGGCCGGCTGGTGGGCAACACTGCATGCTGCCTGCAGGTGGTCACTGTGATGACTGAGGCCGGCTAGTGGGCAACACTGCACGCTGCCTGCAGGTGGTCACTGTGATGACTGAGGCCGGCTGGTGGGCAACACCACACGCTGCCTGTAGGTGGTCACTGTGATGACTGAGGCCGGCTGGTGGGCAACACTGCACGCTGCCTGTAGGTGGTCACTGTGATGACTGAGGCCGGCTAGTGGGCAACACTGCACGCTGCCTGTAGGTGGTCACTGTGATGACTGAGGCCGGCTAGTGGGCAACACTGCACGCTGCCTGTAGGTGGTCACGGTGATGACTGAGGCCGGCTAGTGGGCAACACCGCACGCTGCCTGTAGGTGGTCACTGTGATGACTGAGGCCGGCTAGTGGGCAACACTGCACGCTGCCTGCAGGTGGTCACTGTGATGACTGAGGCCGGCTGGTGGGTAACACCACACGCTGCCTGTAGGTGGTCACTGTGATGACTGAGGCCGGCTGGTGGGCAACACTGCACGCTGCCTGCTGATGGTCACTGTGATGACTGAGGCCGGCTGGTGGGTAACACCACACGCTGCCTGCAGGTGGTCACTGTGATGACTGAGGCCGGCTGGTGGGCAACACTGCACGCTGCCTGCTGATGGTCACTGTGATGACTGAGGCCGGCTGGTGGGTAACACCACACGCTGCCTGCAGGTGGTCACTGTGATGACTGAGGCCGGCTGGTGGGCAACACTGCACGCTGCCTGCTGATGGACTTTACCTGACAGTAAACGTTAACTAATTACTCATTAAGGTTGTTCATTACAAAAATTTCCTCACAGAAAACTTGTTTAATATGAGTGTGGCTGACTGACTGGGGCTCTGAGGGCCCCATATTACTCTCTAACTGGTGTGTGGCTGACTGACTGGGGCTCTGAGGGCCCCATATTACTCTAACTTGTGTGTGGCTGACTGACTGGGGCTCTGAGGGCCCCATATTACTCTCTAACTGGTGTGTGGCTGACTGGGGCTCTGAGGCCCCCATATTACTCTCTAACTGGTGTGTGGCTGACTGACTGGGGCTCTGAGGCCCCCATATTACTCTCTAACTTGTGTGTGACTGACTGACTGGGGCTCTGAGGGCCCCATATTACTCTCTAACTGGTGTGTGGCTGACTGACTGGGGCTCTGAGGCCCCCATATTACTCTCTAACTGGTGTGTGGCTGACTGACTGAGGCTCTGAGGGCCCCATATTACTCTCTAACTGGTGTGTGGCTGACTGACTGGGGCTCTGAGGGCCCCATATTACTCTCTAACTTGTGTGTGGCTGACTGACTGGGGCTCTGAGGCCCCCATATTACTCTCTAACTTGTGTGTGGCTGACTGACTGGGGCTCTGAGGGCCCCATATTACTCTCTAACTTGTGTGTGGCTGACTGACTGGGGCTCTGAGGGCCCCATATTACTCTCTAACTGGTGTGTGGCTGACTGACTGGGGCTCTGAGGGCCCCATATTACTCTCTAACTGGTGTGTGGCTGACTGACTGGGGCTCTGAGGCCCCCATATTACTCTCTAACTTGTGTGTGGCTGACTGACTGGGGCTCTGAGGGCCCCATATTACTCTCTAACTGGTGTGTGGCTGACTGACTGGGGCTCTGAGGTCCCCATATTACTCTCTAACTGGTGTGTGGCTGACTGACTGGGGCTCTGAGGCCCCCATATTACTCTCTAACTTGTGTGTGGCTGACTGACTGGGGCTCTGAGGCCCCCATATTACTCTCTAACTGGTGTGTGGCTGACTGACTAGGGCTCTGAGGGCCCCATATTACTCTCTAACTGGTGTGTGGCTGACTGACTGGGGCTCTGAGGCCCCCATATTACTCTCTAACTTGTGTGTGGCTGACTGACTGGGGCTCTGAGGGCCCCATATTACTCTCTAACTTGTGTGTGGCTGACTGACTGGGGCTCTGAGGGCCCCATATTACTCTCTAACTGGTGTGTGGCTGACTGACTGGGGCTCTGAGGCCCCCATATTACTCTCTAACTGGTGTGTGGCTGACTGACTGGGGCTCTGAGACCCCCATATTACTCTCTAACTGGTGTGTGGCTGACTGGGGCTCTGAGGCCCCCATATTACTCTCTAACTGGTGTGTGGCTGACTGACTGGGGCTCTGAGGCCCCCATATTACTCTCTAACTGGTGTGTGGCTGACTGGGGCTCTGAGGCCCCCATATTACTCTCTAACTTGTTGTTGCTAATGACGAAGACACGAGAGTATTAAAGTAGAGAAGAGACTGTATGTGAGTGTAGCGTAATACAGCGAGCAGAGTGACAGAGTATAATACAGCAAGCAGTGTATGAGAGCATAATACAGCAAGCAGTGTATAAGAGCATAATCCAGCAAGCACTGTATGAGAGCATAATACAGCAAGCTGTGTATAAGAGCATAATACAGCAAGCACTGTATGAGAGCATAATACAGCAAGCAGTGTATGAGAGCATAATACAGCAAGCAGTGTATGAGAGCATAATACAGCAAGCAGTGTATGAGAGCATAATACAGCAAGCATTGTATGAGAGCATAATACAGCAGTGTATGAGATCATAATACAGCAAGCAGTGTATGAGAGCATAATACAGCAAGCAGTGTATGAGAGAGTATTATACAACAAGAAGTGTTAGAGAGAGTATCATACAGCAAGCAGTGTATAAGAGCATAATACAGCAAGCAGTGTATATGAGAGCATAATACAGCAAGCAGTGTATGAGAGCATAATACAGCTAGCACTGTATGAGAGCATAATACAGCAAGCAGTGTATGAGAGAGCATAATACAGCAAGCAGTGTATGAGAGCATAATACAGCAAGCAGTGTATGAGAGCATAATACAGCAAGCATTCTATGAGAGCATAATACAGCAAGCAGTGTATGAGATCATAATACAGCAAGCAGTGTATGAGAGCATAATACAGCAAGCAGTGTATGAGATCATAATACAGCAAGCAGTGTATCAGAGCATAATACAGCAAGCAGTGTATATGAGAGCATAATACAGCAAGCACTGTATGAGAGCATAATACAGCAAGCAGTGTATGAGATAGCATAATACAGCAAGCAGTGTATGAGAGAGCATAATACAGCAAGCAGTGTATATGAGAGCATAATACAGCAAGCAGTGTATATGAGAGCATAATACAGCAAGCACTGTATGAGAGCATAATACAGCAAGCAGTGTATGAGAGAGCATAATACAGCAAGCAGTGTATGAGAGAGCATAATACAGCAAGCAGTGTATATGAGAGCATAATACAGCAAGCAGTGTATATGAGAACATAATACAGCAAGCATTGTATGAGAGCATAATACAGCAAGCACTGTATGAGAGCATAATACAGCAAGCAGTGTATGAGATCATAATACAGCAAGCAGTGTATGAGAGCATAATACAGCAAGCAGTGTATGAGATCATAATACAGCAAGCACTGTATGAGAGCATAATACAGCAAGCAGTGTATGAAAGCATAATACAGCAAGCACTGTATGAGAGCATAATACAGCAAGCAGTGTATGAGAGAGCATAATACAGCAAGCAGTGTATGAGAGCATAATACAGCAAGCAGTGTATGTGAGTATAATACAGCAAGCAGTGTATGAGAGAGCATAATACAGCAAGCAGTGTATGAGAGAGCATAATACAGCAAGCAGTGTATGAGAGAGCATAATACAGCAAGCAGTGTATGAGAGAGCATAATACAGCAAGCAGTGTATGAGAGCATAATACAGCAAGCACTGCATGAGAGCATAATACAGCAAGCAGTGTATGAGAGCATAATACAGCAAGCACTGTATGAGAGCATAATACAGCAAGCACTGTATGAGAGCATAATACAGCAAGCAGTGTATGAGAGAGCATAATACAGCAAGCACTGTATGAGAGCATAATACAGCAAGCACTGTATGAGAGCATAATACAGCAAGCAGTGTATGAGAGCATAATACAGCAAGCAGTGCGCGGCGGGAGTGACGCAGGGGGAGCCGAGGTTATATATAGAGGCGCCGGCTGCCTCTACGCTCAGTCGCCGCCATGAGTTCGGATGATGCAGACACGATGGAGTTGGGCTCCTCGTCCCACGTCCACATTGCCTCTGGCATGGACGCTGGCGACGAGGCCTACCTGTCCCCCACCACACACTCGAGCAGTGTGTATGAGACGCGTTACCAGAAGTCCCTCCGTCACTACCTGACGCGGGAGGCCCTACCCAAGGAGTCCCACTACAGGAACCTTAACTCCATCGTTGACGGGTCCATGAGACCGACCCTGGACGACCTCCATCACAACACCTTCAGGGAACAACAGGTAAGACACCCCCTCCCCCCCCCCCCCCGCGCCCCGACCTTCTCCTCCACTCACAACATAAATAATGTCACCCTTGGCAGCCACCGTGCCTGTGACGTCACCCTCAGCCCCTACCACCGCCGTAACTTGACCTGTGACTCTCTTAACGTTCTCTCCCCTCAAGGTCCACCTTGCTCGTATACCCCTCAAGGTCCACCTTGCTCGTATACCCCTCAAGGTCCACCTTGCTCGTATACCCCTCAAGGTCCACCTTGCTCGTATACCCCTCAAGGTCCACCTTGCTCGTATACCCCTCAAGGTCCACCTTACTCGTATACCCCTCAAGGTCCACCTTACTCGTATACCCCTCAAGGTCCACCTTGCTCGTATACCCCTCAAGGTCCACCTTGCTCGTATACCCCTCAAGGTCCACCTTGCTCGTATACCCCTCAAGGTCCACCTTGCTCGTATACCCCTCAAGGTCCACCTTACTCGTATACCCCTCAAGGTCCACCTTACTCGTATACCCCTCAAGGTCCACCTTGCTCGTATACCCCTCAAGGTCCACTTTGCTCGTATACCCCTCAAGGTCCACCTTGCTCGTATACCCCTCAAGGTCCACCTTGCTCGTATACCCCTCAAGGTCCACCTTGCTCGTATACCCCTCAAGGTCCACCTTGCTCGTATACCCCTCAAGGTCCACCTTGCTCGTATACCCCTCAAGGTCCACCTTGCTCGTATACCCCTCAAGGTCCACCTTGCTCGTATACCCCTCAAGGTCCACCTTGCTCGTATACCCCTCAAGGTCCACCTTGCTCGTATACCCCTCAAGGTCCACCTTGTTCGTATACCCCTCAAGGTCCACCTTGTTCGTATACCCCTCAAGGTCCACCTTGTTCGTATACCCCTCAAGGTCCACCTTGTTCGTATACCCCTCAAGGTCCACCTTGCTCGTATACCCCTCAAGGTCCACCTTATTCGTATACCCCTCAAGGTCCACCTTGCTCGTATACCCCTCAAGGTCCACCTTGCTCGTATACCCCTCAAGGTCCACCTTGTTCGTATACCCCTCAAGGTCCACCTTGCTCGTACCCCTCAAGGTCCACCTTGCTCGTATACCCCTCAAGGTCCACCTTGCTCGTATACCCCTCAAGGTCCACCTTGCTCGTATACCCCCTCAAGGTCCACCTTGCTCGTATACCCCTCAAGGTCCACTTTGCTCGTATACCCCTCAAGGTCTACCTTGCTCGTATACCCCTCAAGGTCTACCTTGCTCGTATACCCCTCAAGGTCCACCTTGCTCGTACCCTCACTCCTCCTCAGGCGGGATGCTCCCACAACAGCGTGTGTATTGTGAGTCGTGTTTGTGGCGGTGTATTGTGAGTCGTGTTTGTGGCGGTGTATTGTGAGTCGTGTTTGTGGCGGTGTATTGTGAGTCGTGTTTGTGGCGGTGTATTGTGAGTCGTGTTTGTGGCGGTGTATTGTGAGTCGTGTTTGTGGCGGTGTATTGTGAGTCGTGTTTGTGGCGGTGTATTGTGAGTCGTGTTTGTGGCGGTGTATTGTGAGTCGTGTTCGTGGCGGTGTATTGTGAGTCGTGTTCGTGGCGGTGTATTGTGAGTCGTGTTTGTGGCGGTGTATTGTGAGTCGTGTTCGTGGCGGTGTATTGTGAGTCGTGTTTGTGGCGGTGTATTGTGAGTCGTGTTTGTGGCGGTGTATTGTGAGTCGTGTTTGTGGCGGTGTATTGTGAGTCGTGTTTGTGGCGGTGTATTGTGAGTCGTGTTTGTGGCGGTGTATTGTGAGTCGTGTTTGTGGCGGTGTATTGTGAGTCGTGTTTGTGGCGGTGTATTGTGAGTCGTGTTTGTGGCGGTGTATTGTGAGTCGTGTTCGTGGTGGTATATTGTGAGTCGTGTTTGTGGAGGTGTATTGTGAGTCGTGTTCGTGGCGGTGTATTGTGAGTCGCGTATGTGGTGGTGTATTGTGAGTCGTGTATGTGGCGGTGTATTGTGAGTCGTGTTCGTGGTGGTATATTGTGAGTCGTGTTTGTGGCGGTGTATTGTGAGTCGTGTTCGTGGTGGTATATTGTGAGTCGTGTTTGTGGAGGTGTATTGTGAGTCGTGTTCGTGGCGGTGTATTGTGAGTCGTGTTTGTGGCGGTGTATTGTGAGTCGTGTTTGTGGCGGTGTATTGTGAGTCGTGTTTGTGGAGGTGTATTGTGAGTCGTGTTCGTGGTGGTGTATTGTGAGTCGTGTATGTGGAGGTGTATTGTGAGTTATAAGGGTCAGTTGTGAGGTTGGGGGTAAGGAGGGAGCACATTATGGGGTTGAATGTTCCTGACAGCGTCTGACAGAACAGTTTACCAAGACTAAAGTGAGACGACCTTCATTGTGACTCCAAATTAATGATAATATTTAGACTTATTTGCAAGTAAAAACAAGAGTGAAGGGTTGACTGAGTATTAGTGCTTGATATACACTGGACTTGTTGCGAAGGTAATTCTGTAACTTGGCTTAAAATAACACACAACGTCTCCAGAATACTGAAGCAGCAAGACTCAATGTACTGTGTACTGTGTCACAGGAAAGGTTACCCCAGTCACCATTATGGGTCGTCCACGATCACAGGTGTTCTGCGGGTCGTCCACGATCACAGGTGTTCTGCGGGTCGTCCACGATCACAGGTGTTCTGCGGGTCGTCGACGGTGACAGGTGTGGTGGGAAGAGTAGCTGAGATGGATGTGAGGGACGGCTGAGGGATAAAAGATGTGGTGATGAAGGGAAGACTTTAGTAAGAGGGAAAGATGGTACCGGAGCTGTACCCACTGTAACCCTATTGTCAGTGGTGGGCCCCATGGTCCTCACAGGGCCCCATGGTCCTCACACCACGTCCGCCACCTGGGCCCATGGTCCTCACACCACATCCACCACCTGGGCCATGGTCCCTCACACCACGTCCACCACCTGGGCCATGGTCCTCACACCACGTCCACCACCTGGGCCCATGGTCCTCACACCACGTCCACCACCTGGGCCATGGTCCTCACACCACGTCCACCACCTGGGCCATGGTCCTCACACCACGTCCACCACCTGGGCCATGGTCCTCACACCACGTCCACCACCTGGGCCATGGTCCTCACACCACGTCCACCACCTGGGCCCATCGTCCCTCACACCACATCCACCACCTGGGCCATGGTCCTCACACCACGTCCACCACCTGGCCCATGGTCCTCACACCACGTCCACCACCTGGGCCATGGTCCTCACACCACATCCACCACCTGGGCCCATGGTCCCTCACACCACATCCACCACCTGGGCCATGGTCCTCACACCACATCCACCACCTGGGCCATGGTCCTCACACCACGTCCACCACCTGGGCCATGGTCCTCACACCACGTCCACCACCTGGGCCATGGTCCTCACACCACATCCACCACCTGGGCCATGGTCCTCACACCACATCCACCACCTGGGCCATGGTCCTCACACCACGTCCACCACCTGGGCCATGGTCCTCACACCACGTCCACCACCTGGGCCATGGTCCTCACACCACATCCACCACCTGGGCCATGGTCCTCACACCACATCCACCACCTGGGCCATGGTCCTCACACCACGTCCACCACCTGGGCCATGGTCCTCACACCACGTCCACCACCTGGGCCCATGGTCCTCACACCACGTCCACCACCTGGGCCATGGTCCTCACACCACATCCACCACCTGGGCCATGGTCCTCACACCACGTCCACCACCTGGGCCATGGTCCTCACACCACATCCACCACCTGGGCCATGGTCCTCACACCACGTCCACCACCTGGGCCATGGTCCTCACACCACATCCACCACCTGGGCCATGGTCCTCACACCACATCCACCACCATGAGAGACCACACCCCACTCTCACACCACCTGCATAGTTATATAGATATTTGTGATGGTCTGAAAGCATAAAGCTGTTCCAGATATAGTCTACATGTAAACTGGCAAATGAACCTTTGTTCTAAACCGAGATTATTCTCAAGTTATAACTTTGTTGTATTAAAAATCGTTGGTTTAAAATATAAACGGTATATGCTGAAAACGTTTGCTTTAAAGAACTTCGTTTTCTATATATGGAATTATCGGGTAAACTCAAATAGTTTTTGAAATTCAATATTTCATAATATCTCTAATAATTCACTGATTAACGTAAGCAAATGTAATGCAATCTAGCCTAACAAAACCTTAACCTAACCTAACCTAACCATGGATAGAGAGTAGATAATATCACTAATTATGTGACTGATCTCAAAACATTCCCGTGAGTGGATTTCCTCCCTGAGGACAGACTGCAGTACTTTATAACTTTTCCCAGTAAATTGCTTTCGTTACTGGGAAAGCACTAAAAAGGAAGGAAATTACTAATCTCAGTCATTAAATGTAACAGTTCCCTTTACTGTTTCACCATTTCCAATTGATAAACTCAGTAAGGCAATTTACTCAAATTTATCAAAACTTCAGCAAGACCCAAGACAAGAGAGACATGGTCCCCCACACACACTCTACCATGCTGGGCTGGTGTGTATATGGTCCCCCCCACACACTCTACCATGCTGGGCTGGTGTGTATATGGTCCCCCACACACACACTACCATGCTGGGCTGGTGTGAATATGGTCCCCCACACACACTCTACCATGCTGGGCTGGTGTGAATATGGTCCCCCCCACACACTCTACCATGCTGGGCTGGTGTGTATATGGTCCCCCACACACACTCTACCATGCTGGGCTGGTGTGTATATGGTCCCCCACACACACTCTACCATGCTGGGCTGGTGTGAATATGGTCCCCCCCACACACTCTACCATGCTGGGCTGGTGTGTATATGGTCCCCCACACACTCTACCATGCTGGGCTGGTGTGTATATGGTCCCCCACACACACTCTACCATGCTGGGCTGGTGTGTATATGGTCCTCCACACACTACCATGCTGGGCTGGTGTGTATATGGTCCCCCACACACACTCTACCATGCTGGGCTGGTGTGTATATGGTCCCCCACACACACTCTACCATGCTGGGCTGGTGTGTATATGGTCCCCCACACACACTCTACCATGCTGGGCTGGTGTGTATATGGTCCCCCACACACACACTACCATGCTGGGCTGGTGTGAATATGGTCCCCCACACACACTCTACCATGCTGGGCTGGTGTGTATATGGTCCCCCACACACACTCTACCATGCTGGGCTGGTGTGTATATGGTCCCCCACACACACTCTACCATGCTAGGCTGGTGTGTACATGGTCCCCCACACACACTCTACCATGCTGGGCTGGTGTGTATATGGTCCCCCACACACACTCTACCATGCTGGGCTGGTGTGTATATGGTCCTCCACACACTACCATGCTGGGCTGGTGTGTATATGGTCCCCCACACACACTCTACCATGCTGGGCTGGTGTGTATATGGTCCCCCACACACACTCTACCATGCTGGGCTGGTGTGTATATGGTCCCCCACACACACTCTACCATACTGGGCTGGTGTGTATATGGTCCCCCACACACACTCTACCATGCTGGGCTGGTGTGTATATGGTCCCCCCCACACAGTCTACCATGCTGGGCTGGTGTGTATATGGTCCTCCACACACACTCTACCATGCTAGGCTGGTGTGTATATGGTCCCCCACACACACTCTACCATGCTGGGCTGGTGTGTATATGGTCCTCCACACACAGTCTACCATGCTGGGCTGGTGTGTATATGGTCCCCCACACACACTCTACCATACTGGGCTGGTGTGTATATGGTCCCCCACACACACTCTACCATGCTGGGCTGGTGTGTATATGGTCCCCCCCACACAGTCTACCATGCTGGGCTGGTGTGTATATGGTCCCCCACACACACTCTACCATGCTAGGCTGGTGTGTATATGGTCCCCCACACACACTCTACCATGCTGGGCTGGTGTGTATATGGTCCCCCCCACACAGTCTACCATGCTGGGCTGGTGTGTATATGGTCCCCCACACACACTCTACCATGCTAGGCTGGTGTGTATATGGTCCCCCACACACACTCTACCATGCTGGGCTGGTGTGTATATGGTACACTCGGTACTTCACTTGGTCTTCACACAGGCAACTAAAACTCTCGCCTCTAATACAAGTGGTTTTAACCCAGAGGAGCGAGTTTATTGGGCGGCGCCACTCAAATATGAATGGAAACACCGCCATAGCAGTATGTGCAACACTCCCAAATAGGTAGAAAACCCGTTCATCCTGTCACTTGTAACCAGACATGACTGGGACTTGCTTAACTGTCTCAAGTGAACAGCTTCCACGGGCACCGGGGGAGGTCTACCTCTGATCTAACTCCTAACTACTCGAATCTACTTATACACGAGTCGTAGCTCTCCTAACTGGTGTAAACCTTCTTGAGAATACACAAATCTCATCCTTACAGCACTATGAGATGCACAAAGTAACACTGATCTCATTGTGAGTACTCTAGTACCCCTTGACACAGACCAGATGCCTTCACACTCTTCTGCCCTAGTACCTCACTCTACTTCACTCTTCTCACATACAACTCTCACCTATACTCATACTCAAAAATACTCATATATAAAAATACTCCCTTGATACACATTCCCCTATCTCCCCCAAAATGAATCTTTCCATAGTGAGATCCAATCAAGATTGAATCTCACTTGAAAACTTCATTTAGTGACAAATACCTCCCAACTCAACAGCAGAATATGACAACTAACATGTGTACCAGTTGTCGTTACCGCACCTCCTGGGTCCAACTTCATCAGCACACATGTTCTCTGTGTCGCTCACGACCACAGGTGTTCCCCGGGTCCTTCACGACCACAGGAGCTCCCCGGGTCCTTCACGACCACAGGTGCTCCCCGGGTCCTTCACGACCACAGGTGCTCCCTGGGTCGTTCACGACCACAGGTGCTCCCCGGGTCGTTTACGACCACAGGTGCTCCCCGGGTCGTTCACGACCACAGGTGTTCCCCGGGTCGTTCCCGACCACAGGTGCTCCCCGGGTCCTTCACGACCACAGGTGCTCCCTGGGTCGTTCACGACCACAGGTGCTCCCCGGGTCGTTCACGACCACAGGTGCTCCCCGGGTCGTTCACGACCACAGGTGTTCCCCGGGTCGTTCCCGACCACAGGTGCTCCCCGGGTCCTTCACGACCACAGGAGCTCCCCGGGTCCTTCACGACCACAGGTGCTCCCCGGGTCCTTCACGACCACAGGAGCTCCCCGGGTCCTTCACGACCACAGGTGCTCCCCGGGTCGTTCCCGACCACAGGAGCTCCCCGGGTCGTTCACGACCACAGGTGCTCCCCGGGTCGTTCCCGACCACAGGTGTTCCCCGGGTCGTTCACGACCACAGGTGCTCCCCGGGTCGTTCCCGACCACAGGTGTTCCCCGGGTCGTTCACGACCACAGGTGCTCCCCGGGTCGTTCCCGACCACAGGTGTTCCCCGGGTCGTTCACGACCACAGGTGCTCCCCGGGTCATTCACGACCACAGGTGTTCCCCGGGTCGTTCCCGACCACAGGTGCTCCCCGGGTCGTTCACGACCACAGGTGCTCCCCGGGTCGTTCACGACCACAGGTGTTCCCCGGGTCGTTCCCGACCACAGGTGCTCCCCGGGTCGTTCCCGACCACAGGTGCTCCCCGGGTCGTTCACGACCACAGGTGTTCCCCGGGTCGTTCCCGACCACAGGTGCTCCCCGGGTCGTTCCCGACCACAGGTGTTCCCCGGGTCGTTCCCGACCACAGGTGCTCCCCGGGTCGTTCCCGACCACAGGTGCTCCCCGGGTCGTTCACGACCACAGGTACTCCCCGGGTCGTTCCCGACCACAGGTGCTCCCCGGGTCGTTCACGACCACAGGTGCTCCCCGGGTCGTTCCCGACCACAGGTGCTCCCCGGGTCGTTCACGACCACAGGTGCTCCCCGAGTCGTTCACGACCACAGGTGCTCCCCGGGTCGTTCACGACCACAGGTGCTCCCCGGGTCGTTCACGACCACAGGTGCTCCCCGGGTCGTTCCCGACCACAGGTGCTCCCCGGGTCGTTCCCGACCACAGGTGCTCCCCGGGTCGTTCACGACCACAGGTGCTCCCCGAGTCGTTCCCGACCACAGGTGCTCCCCGGGTCGTTCACGACCACAGGTGCTCCCCGAGTCGTTCCCGACCACAGGTGCTCCCCGGGTCGTTCCCGACCACAGGTGCTTCCCGGGTCCTTCACGACCACAGGTGCTCCCCGGGTCGTTCACGACCACAGGTGCTCCCCGGGTCCTTCACGACCACAGGTGCTCCCCGGGTCGTTCACGACCACAGGTGCTCCCCGGGTCCTTCACGACCACAGGTGTTCCCCGGGTCCTTCACGACCACAGGTGCTCCCCGGGTCGTTCACGACCACAGGTGCTCCCCGGGTCGTTCACGACCACAGGTGTTCCCCGGGTCGTTCACGACCACAGGTGCTCCCCGGGTCGTTCACGACCACAGGTGCTCCCCGGGTCGTTCACGACCACAGGTGCTCCCCGGGTCGTTCACGACCACAGGTGCTCCCCGGGTCGTTCACGACCACAGGTGCTCCCCGGGTCGTTCACGACCACAGGTGCTCCCCGGGTCGTTCACGACCACAGGTACTCCCCGGGTCGTTCACGACCACAGGTGCTCCCCGGGTCGTTCACGACCACAGGTGCTCCCCGGGTCGTTCACGACCACAGGTGCTCCCCGGGTCGTTCACGACCACAGGTGCTCCCCGGGTCGTTCACGACCACAGGTGCTCCCCGGGTCGTTCACGACCACAGGTGCTCCCCGGGTCGTTCACGACCACAGGTGCTCCCCGGGTCGTTCACGACCACAGGTGCTCCTCGTGTGCGTCTTAACTATTGCATAGAATATTTGTAGGTGAGAATATAATTAAGCGGCTATATCTTATATAATGTTTGATAGGTTAAATAATTTCATTGTGAGAGCTTTCCTAACGGTGACTGCGGGTGCTTGGGGCCTTGGAGGCCAACGTGGGGGCAAAAGTTTACATATATATATATATATATATATATATATATATATATATATATATATATATATATATATATATATATATATATACTAGGCTTCATGCTTCTTGAGATCATACGGTTTAATTAATGATGTTAGGAATATAATCTAATTTTGAGCCATTGTTGCGCATTTTATTTGTGTGAACATCTATTAAATCATCTTAAAGGAGGATATGAATCAGAGGCAAAATTTTAGACCAACAGCACTGGTGACCATCACACATAAAATGTTTGAAAGAGTGGTAAGAGCAAGGTCACGAAACTGGTGGAATAACAGCGTGTAGATAAGCCTAGCCAAGATGAGCTCGGGGCAGGGCGCTCCTACACCTTACAATTGCTAGACCATTGCTTAGCTGACAAGGAAAACAAGCAAGTCCCAGCTGTGTCTGGGTACAAGTGACAGGATGAACAACCCAGCGGGTTTTCTTCCTATTGGGGAGTGTTGTACATTCTGCTATGGCGGTATGTTCACTCACAAGATGAGTGGCGCTGCCCAATAAACTCGCCCCTCGGGGCAAAATTTAAAATTTTAAGCAAAACGCTGAAGCAATATACACAGGTTTTAGAAAGAGGTTTGAAGAAATGTGACAACGGTGTTAGTGCACACAAAATGCTCGCATAAGGAATTACTGCCAAATTAGGAAGATAGATTTTTAATGTGCTAAAGAACAGGACTAAGATTGTAATATTCCTCCGAGCCAGACCCGGCTGAGCCACCGTGGAGAGCCTCGTGTCCCAGGGTACTGTGCTTGCTCCACCACTTTGTATCATTATATCTCACATACACAACCACACAAACTATACTACTCCATCATCCTTTGCAGAGACACTAGGAGTTTTATGATGATAAACGATATGGAGGACCCAGCAAACCCAGCAGATATGAGATAAATTACCTCGTTCAATGGGCCACAGAAAACATGGTGTTTATTGAAGGTAGTTCCAGCTTTAAGTAAGTTTAAGTAAGTTTTTAAGTAAGTTTTTCAAGTAAGTTTATTGAGACAAGAAAAAAAAATACATCTCAAAGGGATAGAGTAGCTTAGGCTATTTCTACCCGTAAGAAAAAAACCCACAGTCAAATCAGTATACAACAAGATAAATATAAAATATTTTGATGTACTCATGTGGGAAGACCTTACCTTTAAAGAACACAATAAAGTAGCCGTCACAACTACAAGACAACTGACAGGTTGGAGAACAAGAACCTTTCACACTAGAGATGCTGTACCAGTGATGATGATACTCTTCAAGACGCTAGTGCTCTCTAGAGTACAACAGTACTCTCTCTAGAGTGGAGTACTGCTGCACACTAACAGCCCCTTGCAAAGCTGGAGAAATTGCTCACTTGGAGAGCGTGCAAATATTCTATGCTGATAAAATCCACTCAATAAAATATTTAAATTATTGGAACCACATACAATGTTGAAATATGTATTACCAAGAGTGCAGGCATGTGAGGTGCATTATAATTACACATGTAATATATTGTAATATATTCCATGTGTAATTATAATGTATCTCACACGTCTTGGGGCTGGTCCCAAACCTGCACTTAGAAATGCCACCATATGAGACCAGGAGGCACGGCAGGATGTGCAGAATACCCCTGTGGAAGAGCAGAGGTGCAGTAGGTACTCTTGAGAGAGAACTCTCAACATCAGAGGCCCGAGACGTTAACACACTCTCCCTCTACACATATGGAGCATAACTGGCCAACCTCTCATGGTGTTGTAAAGAGTTTGATATACATCTCGAAAGGACACCTGATCAACCAGGCTGTGATACATACTTCAGGCTGCATGCACCCACATCCAACAGTCTGGTTAACCAGACAACCAACCAGGAGACCTGGTCAGAGACCGGGCCGCCGGGACGTTGATCCTCGGAACCAACTGGGTTATCCACCTGGTGTGAGGATATCCAGACACTCCAGGTGATGTCAGGAGGATAGCAGACACTCCAGATGATGTCAGGAGGATACCAGACACTCCAGATGATGTCAGGAAGATACCAGACACTCCAGGTGATGTCAGGAGGATACCAGACACTCCAGGTGATGTCAGGAGGATACCAGACACTCCAGGTGATGTCAGGAGGATAGCAGACACTCCAGATGATGTCGGGAGGATACCAGACACTCCAGGTGATGTCAGGAGGATAGCAGACACTCCAGATGATGTCGGGAGGATACCAGACACTCCAGATGATGTCAGGAGGATACCAGACACTCCAGGTGATGTCAGGAGGATACCAGACACTCCAGGTGATGTCAGGAGGATACCAGACACTCCAGGTGATGTCAGGAGGATAGCAGACACTCCAGGTGATGTCAGGAGGATAGCAGACACTCCAGATGATGTCAGGAGGATACCAGACACTCCAGATGATGTCAGGAGGATACCAGACACTCCAGATGATGTCAGGAGGATACCAGACACTCCAGATGATGTCAGGAGGATAGCAGACACTCCAGATGATGTCAGGAGGATACCAGACACTCCAGATGATGTCAGGAGGATAGCAGACACTCCAGATGATGTCAGGAGGATACCAGACACTCCAGATGATGTCAGGAGGATAGCAGACACTCCAGATGATGTCAGGAGGATACCAGACACTCCAGGTGATGTCAGGAGGATACCAGACACTCCAGATGATGTCAGGAGGATACCAGACACTCCAGGTGATGTCAGGAGGATACCAGACACTCCAGATGATGTCAGGAGGATACCAGACACTCCAGGTGATGTCAGGAGGATACCAGACACTACGCAATGCGAGGGCCCAAAGATCAGTATAATATTATTGACCAGGGAGGACCTGGTCAATACTAGTGTGGCAGTATTGACCAGGGAGGACCTGGTCAACACTAGTGTGCCAGTATTGACCAGGGAGGACCTGGTCAACACTAGTGTGGCAGTATTGACCAGGGAGGACCTGGTCAACACTAGTGTGCCAGTATTGACCAGGGAGGACCTGGTCAACACTATAGTGTGGCAGTATTGACCAGGGAGGAGCTGGTCAACACTATAGTGTGGCAGTATTGACCAGGGAGGACCTGGTCAACACTATAGTGTGGCAGTATTGACCAGGGAGGAGCTGGTCAACACTATAGTGTGGCAGTATTGACCAGGGAGGACCTGGTCAACACTATAGTGTGACAGTATTGACCAGGGAGGACCTGGTCAACACTAGTGTGCCAGTATTGACCAGGGAGGACCTGGTCAATACTAGTGTGGCAGTATTGACCAGGGAGGACCTGGTCAACACTATAGTGTGGCAGTATTGACCAGGGAGGAGCTGGTCAACACTATAGTGTGGCAGTATTGACCAGGGAGGACCTGGTCAACACTAGTGTGCCAGTATTGACCAGGGAGGACCTGGTCAACACTATAGTGTGGCAGTATTGACCAGGGAGGACCTGGTCAATACTAGTGTGGCAGTATTGACCAGGGAGGACCTGGTCAACACTATAGTGTGCCAGTATTGACCAGGGAGGAGCTGGTCAACACTATAGTGTGGCAGTATTGACCAGGGAGGACCTGGTCAACACTATAGTGTGACAGTATTGACCAGGGAGGAGCTGGTCAACACTATAGTGTGGCAGTATTGACCAGGGAGGACCTGGTCAACACTATAGTGTGGCAGTATTGACCAGGGAGGAGCTGGTCAACACTAGTGTGGCAGTATTGACCAGGGAGGACCTGGTCAACACTATAGTGTGGCAGTATTGACCAGGGAGGACCTGGTCAACACAAGTGTGGCAGTATTGACCAGGGAGGAGCTGGTCAACACTATAGTGTGGCAGTATTGACCAGGGAGGACCTGGTCAACACTATAGTGTGGCAGTATTGACCAGGGAGGACCAGGTCAACACTATAGTGTGGCAGTATTGACCAGGGAGGACCTGGTCAACACTATAGTGTGGCAGTATTGACCAGGGAGGACCTGGTCAACACTATAGTGTGGCAGTATTGACCAGGGAGGAGCTGGTCAACACTATAGTGTGGCAGTATTGACCAGGGAGGACCTGGTCAACACTAGTGTGGCAGTATTGACCAGGGAGGACCTGGTCAACACTATAGTGTGGCAGTATTGACCAGGGAGGAGCTGGTCAACACTAGTGTGGCAGTATTGACCAGGGAGGAGCTGGTCAACACTATAGTGTGGCAGTATTGACCAGGGAGGACCTGGTCAACACTATAGTGTGGCAGTATTGACCAGGGAGGACCTGGTCAACACTAGTGTGGCAGTATTGACCAGGGAGGACCTGGTCAACACTAGTGTGGCAGTATTGACCAGGGAGGACCTGGTCAACACCATAGTGTGGCAGTATTGACCAGGGAGGACCTGGTCAACACACTAGTGTGGCAGTATTGACCAGGGAGGAGCTGGTCAACACTAGTGTGGCAGTATTGACCAGGGAGGACCTGGTCAACACTAGTGTGGCAGTATTGACCAGGGAGGAGCTGGTCAACACTAGTGTGGCAGTATTGACCAGGGAGGACCTGGTCAACACTAGTGTGGCAGTATTGACCAGGGAGGACCTGGTCAACACTAGTGTGGCAGTATTGACCAGGGAGGACCTGGTCAACACCATAGTGTGGCAGTATTGACCAGGGAGGACCTGGTCAACACACTAGTGTGGCAGTATTGACCAGGGAGGAGCTGGTCAACACTAGTGTGGCAGTATTGACCAGGGAGGACCTGGTCAACACTATAGTGTGGCAGTATTGACCAGGGAGGAGCTGGTCAACACTAGTGTGGCAGTATTGACCAGGGAGGACCTGGTCAACACTAGTGTGGCAGTATTGACCAGGGAGGACCTGGTCAACACTAGTGTGGCAGTATTGACCAGGGAGGACCTGGTCAACACTAGTGTGGCAGTATTGACCAGGGAGGACCTGGTCAACACTAGTGTGGCAGTATTGACCAGGGAGGACCTGGTCAACACTAGTGTGGCAGTATTGACCAGGGAGGACCTGATCAACACTAGTGTGGCAGTATTGACCAGGGAGGACCTGGTCAACACTAGTGTGGCAGTATTGACCAGGGAGGACCTGGTCAACACTAGTGTGGCAGTATTGACCAGGGAGGACCTGGTCAACACTAGTGTGGCAGTATTGACCAGGGAGGACCTGGTCAACACTAGTGTGGCAGTATTGACCAGGGAGGACCTGGTCAACACTATAGTGTGGCAGTATTGACCAGGGAGGACCTGGTCAACACTATAGTGTGGCAGTATTGACCAGGGAGGACCTGGTCAACACTAGTGTGGCAGTATTGACCAGGGAGGAGCTGGTCAACACTAGTGTGGCAGTATTGACCAGGGAGGACCTGGTCAACACTAGTGTGGCAGTATTGACCAGGGAGGACCTGGTCAACACTAGTGTGGCAGTATTGACCAGGGAGGACCTGGTCAACACTATAGTGTGGCAGTATTGACCAGGGAGGACCTGGTCAACACTATAGTGTGGCAGTATTGACCAGGGAGGACCTGGTCAACACTAGTGTGGCAGTATTGACCAGGGAGGACCTGGTCAACACAAGTGTGGCAGCATTGACCAGGGAGGACCTGGTCAACACTAGTGTGGCAGTATTGACCAGGGAGGACCTGGTCAACACTAGTGTGGCAGTATTGACCAGGGAGGACCTGGTCAACACTAGTGTGGCAGTATTGACCAGGGAGGAGCTGGTCAACACTAGTGTGGCAGTATTGACCAGGGAGGACCTGGTCAACACTAGTGTGGCAGTATTGACCAGGGAGGACCTGGTCAACACTAGTGTGGCAGTATTGACCAGGGAGGACCTGGTCAACACTATAGTGTGGCAGTATTGACCAGGGAGGACCTGGTCAACACTATAGTGTGGCAGTATTGACCAGGGAGGACCTGGTCAACACTAGTGTGGCAGTATTGACCAGGGAGGAGCTGGTCAACACTAGTGTGGCAGTATTGACCAGGGAGGACCTGGTCAACACTAGTGTGGCAGTATTGACCAGGGAGGACCTGGTCAACACTAGTGTGGCAGTATTGACCAGGGAGGACCTGGTCAACACTATAGTGTGGCAGTATTGACCAGGGAGGACCTGGTCAACACTATAGTGTGGCAGTATTGACCAGGGAGGACCTGGTCAACACTAGTGTGGCAGTATTGACCAGGGAGGACCTGGTCAACACAAGTGTGCTGAGTGTGACTGTCAAGATAACAATAATTCATCGTCTCGGGGGGACAGGAAGCCAGGTTATATATATTGTACATGTTAGGCTTATACCGAGGACCCCCCCCCCTCCCCCAGGGTGGAAGTATTGACCCCGCCCAGGATATAACCCCACAACAAGCCTACTAACTCCTGGGTACCTACTGGCTGCTAGGTGAACAGTGGCATGAGGTGAGAGAAAACGCTTCCAACCATTTCTCTCCCACCCGGGATTCTAACCCGGAATTCAGGATTGTGAGTCGAGCATGAACCCGACTGTAGTACTCGGACGATCTTGTTACAAAACAAATAGGTTTGAGAGTGAAATTTAGTAAGACTTATTAAAGTAAAGTGAGACAAGTCCTACTTGTAGTGAGACAAGTCCTACTTGTAGTGAGACAAGTCCTACTTGTAGTGAGGCAAGTCCTACTTGTAGTGAGGCAAGTCCTACTTGTAGTGAGGCAAGTCCTACTTGTAGTGAGGCAAGTCCTACTTGTAGTGAGACAAGTCCTACTTGTAGTGAGACAAGTCCTACTTGTAGTGAGACAAGTCTAACTTGTAGTGAGACAAGTCTTACTAAACCGGTCTGGCCAGGAACCGGTTCCTCGACGTCATTATACTTAACAAATAATTATTACTAGTAATGCTTGCCTAATATGACTAGGGCTGGGTATTGTGAGGCAGTGTGACCCACTGAGTGTGAGTGCTCTCACTCAAGTGTGCCCTTAGTGTGGAGTGTGACCCACTGAGTGTGAGTGCTGTCACTCAAGTGTGCCCTCAGTGGGGAGTGTGACCCACTGAGTGTGAGTGCTGTCACTCAAGTGTGCCCTCAGTGGGGAGTGTGACCCACTGAGTGTGAGTGCTGTCACTCAAGTGTGTCCTCAGTGGGGAGTGTGACCCACTGAGTGTGAGTGCTGTCACTCAAGTGTGCCCTCAGTGGGGAGTGTGACCCACTGAGTGTGAGTGCTGTCACTCAAGTGTGCCCTCAGTGGGGAGTGTGACCCACTGAGTGTGAGTGCTCTCACTCAAGTGTGCCCTCAGTGGGGAGTGTGACCCACTGAGTGTGAGTGCTCTCACTCAAGTGTGCCCTCAGTGTGGAGTGTGACCCACTGCTTGGTGCTCCACCCGGGCTACGGTGGTGACACATGTGTGTCACCACCACTGGTCCACACGTGTGGTCACGGAACAGTGTGTCACCACCACTGGTCCACACGTGTGGTCACGGTGTCACCATCACTGGTCCACACGTGTGGTCACGGAACACTGTGTCACCATCACTGGTCCACACGTGTGGTCACGGAACACTGTGTCACCACCACTGGTCCACACGTGTGGTCACGGAACACTGTGGCACCACCACTGGTCCACACGTGTGGTCACGGAACACTGTGGCACCACCACTGGTCCACACGTGTTGTCACGGAACACTGTGTCACCATCACTGGTCCACACGTGTGGTCACGGAACACTGTGGCACCACCACTGGTCCACACGTGTTGTCACGGAGCACTGTGTCACCACCACTGGTCCACACGTGTGGTCACGGAACACTGTGGCACCACCACTGGTCCACACGTGTGGTCACGGAACACTGTGTCACCATCACTGGTCCACACGTGTGGTCACGGAACACTGTGGCACCACCACTGGTCCACACGTGTGGTCACGGAACACTGTCACCACCACTGGTCCACACGTGTGGTCACGGAACACTGTGTCACCATCACTGGTCCACACGTGTGGTCACGGAACAGTGTCACCATCACTGGTCCACACGTGTGGTCACGTAACACTGTGTCACCACCACTGGTCCACACGTGTGGTCACGGAACACGGTGTCACCATCACTGGTCCACACGTGTGGTCACGGAATACTGTGTCACCATCACTGGTCCACACGTGTGGTCACGTAACACTGTGTCACCACCACTGGTCCACACGTGTGGTCACGGAACACTGTCACCACCACTGGGCCACACGTGTGGTCACGGAACAGTGTCACCACCACTGGTCCACACGTGTGGTCACGGACTACTGTGGCACCATCACTGGTCCACACGTGTGGTCACGGAACACTGTGGCACCACCACTGGTCCACACGTGTGGTCACGGAACACTGTGTCACCACCACTGGTCCACACGTGTGGTCACGGAACACTGTGGCACCACCACTGGTCCACACGTGTGGTCACGGAACACTGTGGCACCACCACTGGTCCACTCGTGTGGTCACGGAACACTGTCACCACCACTGGTCCACACGTGTGGTCACGGACCACTGTGTCACCATCACTGGTCCACACGTGTGGTCACGGACCACTGTGTCACCATCACTGGTCCACACGTGTGGTCACGGAACAGTGTCACCATCACTGGTCCACACGTGTGGTCACGTAACACTGTGTCACCACCACTGGTCCACACGTGTGGTCACGGAACACTGTCACCACCACTGGTCCACACGTGTGGTCGCGGAACACTGTGTCACCATCACTGGTCCACACGTGTGGTCACGGAACACTGTCACCACCACTGGTCCACACGTGTGGTCACGGAGCACTGTGTCACCACCACTGGTCCACACGTGTGGTCATGGAACACTGTCACCACCACTGGTCCACACGTGTGGTCACGGAACAGTGTCACCATCACTGGTCCACACGTGTGGTCACGGAACACTGTGTCACCACCACTGGTCCACACGTGTGGTCACGTAACACTGTGGCACCACCACTGGTCCACACGTGTGGTCACGGAACACTGTGTCACCATCACTGGTCCACACGTGTGATCACGGAACAGTGTCACCATCACTGGTCCACACGTGTGGTCACGGAACACTGTGTCACCACCACTGGTCCACACGTGTGGTCACGTAACACTGTGTCACCACCACTGGTCCACACGTGTGGTCACGTAACACTGTGTCACCACCACTGGTCCACACGTGTGGTCACGTAACACTGTGGCACCACCACTGGTCCACACGTGTGGTCACGGAACACTGTGTCACCACCACTGGTCCACACGTGTGATCACGGAACAGTGTCACCACCACTGGTCCACACGTGTGATCACGGAACCCTGTGTCACCATCACTGGTCCACACGTGTGGTCACGGAACCCTGTGTCACCATCACTGGTCCACACGTGTGGTCACGGAACACTGTGTCACCACCACTGGTCCACACGTGTGGTCACGGAACACTGTGTCACCACCACTGGTCCACACGTGTGGTCACGGAACACTGTGGCACCACCACTGGTCCACACGTGTGGTCACGGAACACTGTGTCACCATCACTGGTCCACACGTGTGGTCACGGAACACTGTGGCACCACCACTGGTCCACACGTGTGGTCACGGAACACTGTCACCACCACTGGTCCACACGTGTGGTCACGGAACACTGTGTCACCATCACTGGTCCACACGTGTGGTCACGGAACAGTGTCACCATCACTGGTCCACACGTGTGGTCACGGAACACTGTGTCACCACCACTGGTCCACACGTGTGGTCACGGAACACTGTGGCACCACCACTGGTCCACACGTGTGGTCACGGAACACTGTGTCACCATCACTGGTCTACACGTGTGGTCACGGAACACTGTGTCACCACCACTGGTCCACACGTGTGGTCACGGAACACTGTGGCACCACCACTGGCAACTAAGAGAAGAAACATCCCACAGAGTCTATCACAGATTAAGAAAGTAATTCTACACAGAGCAGCACAAAAGATGCACCACAGTGACCACAACACAGCAGTTGCAACATCAGGATCTGCGGGTTGGTACAACAATTCAACCAACTACGAACCACTTAGTGTGATGAAAGGGAGCAGTAGAGCAACACAAGTACACTTACATCGCATCAGGCTTGGATACCCATGTGCATGGGAAATAGGCTTACAGGTTCCGGAAGATGAGAGGAAATGTCAACACTGTGCAGAAATGCCCGACAGACCACTGGAACATTATCTAACACAGTGCACAGTTACAGCCACAACAGACCACTGGAACATTATCTAACACAGTGCACAGTTATAGCCACAACAGACCACTGGAACATTATCTAACACAGTGCACAGTTACAACCACAACAGACCACTGGAACATTATCTAACACAGTGCACAGTTACAGCCAGAACAGACCACTGGAACATTATCTAACACAGTGCACAGTTACAGCCACAACAGACCACTGGAACATTATCTAACACAGAGCACAGTTACAAACCCATTAAGATTTCAACTTAGATTCAACAGAGCAGAAGAAGTTGTTAAACACGTGGGATAAAATCTTACTGAAGCGACCATACGAGTCATAAATACTCATACTCCGCCCAAGTAAAACAGAAACAAGCAACACTTAGTGGGCCAGCCAGAGGCTTAGGGCCCGCCCAGTGGGCCAGCCAGAGGCTTAGGGCCCGCCCAGTGGACCAGCCAGAGGCTTAGGGCCCGCGCAGTGGGCCAGCCAGAGGCTTAGGGCCCGTCCAGTGGACCAGCCAGAGGCTTAGGGCCCGCACAGTGGGCCAGCCAGAGGCTTAGGGCCCGCACAGTGGGCCAGCCAGAGGCTTAGGGCCCGCACAGTGGGCCAACCAGAGGCTTAGGGCCCGCGCAGTGGGCCAGCCAGAGGCTTAGGGCCCGCACAGTGGGCCAGCCAGAGGCTTAGGGCCCGTGCAGTGGGCCAGCCAGAGGCTTAGGGCCCGCACAGTGGGCCAACCAGAGGCTTAGGGCCCGCACAGTGGGCCAACCAGAGGCTTAGGGCCCGCACAGTGGGCCAGCCAGAGGCTTAGGGCCCGCACAGTGGGCCAGCCAGAGGCTTAGGGCCCGCACAGTGGGCCAGCCAGAGGCTTAGGGCCCCCACAGTGGGCCAGCCAGAGGCTTAGGGCCCGCACAGTGGCCAACCAGAGGCTTAGGGCCCGCACAGTGGGCCAACCAGAGGCTTAGGGCCCGCACAGTGGGCCAACCTGAGGCTTAGGGCCCGCGCAGTGGGCCAACCAGAGGCTAAGGGCCCGCACAGTGGGCCAGCCAGAGGCTTAGGGCCCGCACAGTGGGCCAACCAGAGGCTTAGGGCCCGCACAGTGGGCCAACCAGAGGCTTAGGGCCCGCACAGTGGGCCAACCAGAGGCTTAGGGCCCGCACAGTGGGCCAACCAGAGGCTTAGGGCCCGCGCAGTGGGCCAACCAGAGGCTTAGGGCCCGCACAGTGGGCCAACCAGAGGCTTAGGGCCCGCGCAGTGGGCCAACCAGAGGCTTAGGGCCCGCACAGTGGGCCAACCAGAGGCTTAGGGCCCGCGCAGTGGGCCAACCAGAGGCTTAGGGCCCGCACAGTGGGCCAGCCAGAGGCTTAGGGCCCGCACAGTGGGCCAACCAGAGGCTTAGGGCCCGCGCAGTGGGCCAACCAGAGGCTTAGGGCCCGCACAGTGGGCCAGCCAGAGGCTTAGGGCCCGCACAGTGGGCCAACCAGAGGCTTAGGGCCCGCACAGTGGGCCAACCAGAGGCTTAGGGCCCGCACAGTGGGCCAACCAGAGGCTTAGGGCCCGCACAGTGGGCCAGCCAGAGGCTTAGGGCCCGCACAGTGGGCTAGCCAGAGGCTTAGGGCCCGCACAGTGGGCCAGCCAGAGGCTTAGGGCCCGCACAGTGGGCCAGCCAGAGGCTTAGGGCCCGCACAGTGGGCCAACCAGAGGCTTAGGGCCCGCACAGTGGGCCAGCCAGAGGCTTAGGGCCCGCACAGTGGGCCAGCCAGAGGCTTAGGGCCCGCACAGTGGGCCAGCCAGAGGCTTAGGGCCCGCACAGTGGGCCAGCCAGAGGCTTAGGGCCCGCACAGTGGGCCAGCCAGAGGCTTAGGGCCCGCACAGTGGGCCAACCAGAGGCTTAGGGCCCGCACAGTGGGCCAACCAGAGGCTTAGGGCCCGCACAGTGGGCCAGCCAGAGGCTTAGGGCCCGCACAGTGGGCCAGCCAGAGGCTTAGGACCCGCACAGTGGGCCAGCCAGAGGCTTAGGGCCCGCACAGTGGGCCAGCCAGAGGCTTAGGGCCCGCACAGGAATATCCCTGCAAAAACAAGAATGACAGGTCGAAGGCTGTTCACTACACTGCCAGTACACACGACCACTACACTGCCAGTACACACGACCACTACACTGCCAGTACACACGACCACTACACTGCCAGTACACACGACCACTACACTGCCAGTACTCACGACCACTACACTGCCAGTACACACGACCACTACACTGCCAGTACACACGACCACTACACTGCCAGTACACACGACCACTACACTGCCAGTACTCACGACCACTACACTGCCAGTACACACGACCACTACACTGCCAGTACACACGACCACTACACTGCCAGTACTCACGACCACTACACTGCCAGTACACACGACCACTACACTGCCAGTACACACGACCACTACACTGCCAGTACACACGACCACTACACTGCCAGTACTCACGACCACTACACTGCCAGTACACACGACCACTACACTGCCAGTACACACGACCACTACACTGCCAGTACACACGACCACTACACTGCCAGTACACACGACCACTACACTGCCAGTACACACGACCACTACACTGCCAGTACTCACGACCACTACACTGCCAGTACACACGACCACTACACTGCCAGTACACACGACCACTACACTGCCAGTACACACGACCACTACACTGCCAGTACACACGACCACTACACTGCCAGTACACACGACCACTACACTGCCAGTACTCACGACCACTACACTGCCAGTACACACGACCACTACACTGCCAGTACTCACGACCACTACACTGCCAGTACACACGACCACTACACTGCCAGTACTCACGACCACTACACTGCCAGTACACACGACCACTACACTGCCAGTACACACGACCACTACACTGCCAGTACACACGACCACTACACTGCCAGTACTCACGACCACTACACTGCCAGTACTCACGACCACTACACTGCCAGGGAACACGACCACTACACTGCCAGTACTCACGACCACTACACTGCCAGTTCTCACGACCACTACACTGCCAGTACACACGACCACTACACTGCCAGGGAACACGACCACTACACTGCCAGTACACACGACCACTACACTGCCAGTACACACGACCACTACACTGCCAGTACACACGACCACTACACTGCCAGTACACACGACCACTACACTGCCAGTACACACGACCACTACACTGCCAGTACACACGACCACTACACTGCCAGTACACACGACCACTACACTGCCAGTACACACGACCACTACACTGCCAGTACACACGACCACTACACTGCCAGTACACACGACCACTACACTGCCAGTACACACGACCACTACACTGCCAGTACACACGACCACTACACTGCCAGTACTCACGACCACTACACTGCCAGTACTCACGACCACTACACTGCCAGGGAACACGACCACTACACTGCCAGTACTCACGACCACTACACTGCCAGTACTCACGACCACTACACTGCCAGTACACACGACCACTACACTGCCAGGGAACACGACCACTACACTGCCAGTACACACGACCACTACACTGCCAGTACACACGACCACTACACTGCCAGTACACACGACCACTACACTACCAGGGAACACGACCACTACACTGCCAGTACACACGACCACTACACTGCCAGTACACACGACCACTACACTGCCAGTACACACGACCACTACACTGCCAGTACACACGACCACTACACTGCCAGTACTCACGACCACTACACTGCCAGTACACACGACCACTACACTGCCAGTACACACGACCAGTGTTACTGGTACACGGGTGGACGTGTTAAACACTGCTAGATTATATGTGTGGGTGACATTTTTACAGTGTCAATTGGTGCACACTGACGCCAAGCCTCATCCGCCCATGTTAGACATGTACCCAACAGCAATGACTCTGAAAAAGTAGGGGAAGCTAGCCTCAAGCATCTGGCCTCCAGAGTCTGTGGAGCTATGCTCGGGTTGTCGAGGCACAAGGGTGCTCTCCAGGCCACAGAGTCAGGGTAGGTCGATATGGAGAAGCTGTTACACATGCAGCAGGTCCTCCGTCTCTACCAGGCTGAAATTGTCCATATTTATAGATATAGATTTGGTTTTATATCTTAGATTTCGTTCAAGCTCTTGTAATATATTTCATTTATCAATTTTTATCTGAAATGTTTCCTTAAATGTCTAGGAAATATATTATCATGTCTTAAAATAGTTGTTGCTTATGGGGGCTCGACACCGAGGGCTGGAGTCTGTAATGTCCGCCATATTCACCTCCCTGGCAGCCACTCGAATACCACCGTTACCTTGCTTATACTACTGTGTGATTCTGTTGACATAGATTCCAGACACACAGGCTTGACGTAGACCACTGTCCTACCGCCTTCTATTTTGTTATTATATTTCTGGAGCTGCTTCTCCCTCATTTGTATTGGCCTCGTGTTCCCGCTGCTGCTGCTGCCCCAGCCGTCACCACCTCTACACTTACAGTGGTTGGAGTCGACAGGTCACCTCAGACCAGCCGGCCAGTTAGTCCCGTGGTTGTTCTTGGCCAAGTTGGCCACAATATTCCAATCTTGTAATAATCCGCGACACATTCCACTCTTGTCTTGTAATGCACACACTTGTGTCTTGATACGTTTGTTTGGGAGTGTTGGAGTGATGACCTTCACCAGGGGGCGGGTGTTGGCAGGTCTCACTGGAGGAACATTGTGAGGTGTGTGTAGTGAGGGAGCCACACCTGGTGCTGCTCCTCCACGTGTGTAGTGAGGGAGCCACACCTGCTCCTCCTCCACGTGTGTAGTGAGGGAGCCACACCTGGTGCTCCTCCTCCACGTGTGTAGTGAGGGAGCCACACCTGGTGCTCCTCCTCCACGTGTGTAGTGAGGGAGCAACACCTGGTGCTGCTCCTCCACGTGTGTAGTGAGGGAGCCACACCTGCTCCTCCTCCACGTGTGTAGTGAGGGAGCCACACCTGGTGCTCCTCCTCCACGTGTGTAGTGAGGGAGCCACACCTGGTGCTCCTCCTCCACGTGTGTAGTGAGGGAGCCACACCTGGTGCTCCTCCTCCACGTGTGTAGTGAGGGAGCCACACCTGGTGCTCCTCCTCCACGTGTGTAGTGAGGGAGCCACACCTGGTGCTCCTCCTCCACGTGTGTAGTGAGGGAGCCACACCTGGTGCTCCTCCTCCACGTGTGTAGTGAGGGAGCCACACCTGGTGCTCCTCCTCCACGTGTGTAGTGAGGGAGCCACACCTGGTGCTTCTCCTCCACGTGTGTAGTGAGGGAGCCACACCTGGTCCTGCTCCACCACGTGTGTAGTGAGGGAGCCACACCTGGTGCTCCTCCTCCACATGTGTAGTGAGGGAGCCACACCTGGTGCTCCTACTCCACGTGTGTAGTGAGGGAGCCACACCTGCTCCTCCTCCACGTGTGTAGTGAGGGAGCCACACCTGGTCCTGCTCCACCACGTGTGTAGTGAGGGAGCCACACCTGGTCCTGCTCCACCACGTGTGTAGTGAGGGAGCCACACCTGGTGCTCCTACTCCACGTGTGTAGTGAGGGAGCCACACCTGGTCCTGCTCCACCACGTGTGTAGTGAGGGAGCCACACCTGGTGCTCCTCCTCCACATGTGTAGTGAGGGAGCCACACCTGGTCCTGCTCCTCCACGTGTGTAGTGAGGGAGCCACACCTGGTGCTCCTCCTCCACGTGTGTAGTGAGGGAGCCACACCTGGTGCTTCTCCTCCACGTGTGTAGTGAGGGAGCCACACCTGGTCCTGCTCCACCACGTGTGTAGTGAGGGAGCCACACCTGGTGCTCCTCCTCCACGTGTGTAGTGAGGGAGCCACACCTGGTGCTTCTCCTCCACGTGTGTAGTGAGGGAGCCACACCTGGTCCTGCTCCACCACGTGTGTAGTGAGGGAGCCACACCTGGTGCTCCTCCTCCACATGTGTAGTGAGGGAGCCACACCTGGTCCTGCTCCACCACGTGTGTAGTGAGGGAGCCACACCTGGTGCTCCTCCTCCACGTGTGTAGTGAGGGAGCCACACCTGGTGCTCCTCCTCCACGTGTGTAGTGAGGGAGCCACACCTGGTCCTGCTCCACCACGTGTGTAGTGAGGGAGCCACACCTGGTGCTCCTCCTCCACGTGTGTAGTGAGGGAGCCACACCTGGTGCTCCTCCTCCACGTGTGTAGTGAGGGAGCCACACCTGGTGCTCCTCCTCCACGTGTGTAGTGAGGGAGCCACACCTGCTCCTCCTCCACGTGTGTAGTGAGGGAGCCACACCTGGTCCTGCTCCTCCGCGTGTGTAGTGAGGGAGCCACACCTGCTCCTCCTCCACGTGTGTAGTGAGGGAGCCACACCTGGTCCTGCTCCTCCACGTGTGTAGTGAGGGAGCCACACCTGCTCCTCCTCCACGTGTGTAGTGAGGGAGCCACACCTGGTGCTCCTCCTCCACGTGTGTAGTGAGGGAGCCACACCTGGTGCTCCTCCTCCACGTGTGTAGTGAGGGAGCCACACCTGGTGCTCCTCCACGTGTGTAGTGAGGGAGCCACACCTGGTGCTCCTCCTCCACGTGTGTAGTGAGGGAGCCACACCTGGTGCTCCTCCTCCACGTGTGTAGTGAGGGAGCCACACCTGGTGCTCCTCCACGTGTGTAGTGAGGGAGCCACACCTGGTGCTGCTCCACGTGTGTAGTGAGGGAGCCACACCTGGTGCTCCTCCACGTGTGTAGTGAGGGAGCCACACCTGGGCTGCTCCTCCACGTGTGTAGTGAGGGAGCCACACCTGGTGCTGCTCCACGTGTGTAGTGAGGGAGCCACACCTGGTGCTCCTCCACGTGTGTAGTGAGGGAGCCACACCTGGTGCTGCTCCACGTGTGTAGTGAGGGAGCCACACCTGGTGCTCCTCCACGTGTGTAGTGAGGGAGCCACACCTGGTGCTGCTCCACGTGTGAGAGGGACCTCAGGTGAGTGTGAGTAGCCAAGACCATGACTGGTGGCGCCGTGGAGCCCCATGCAACACTGCCTCCACCAGCCTCCATCACTCTCCACCACCCTCCACCACCCTCCACCACCCTCCACCACCCTCCACCACCCTCCACCACCCTCCACCACCCTCCACCACCCCCCACCACCCTCCACCACCCTCCACCACCCTCCACCACCCTCCACCACCCTCCACCACCCTTCACCACCCTCCACCAGCTTCCACCACCCTCCACCACCCTCCACCACCCCCCACCACCCTCCACCAGCCTCCACCAGCCTCCACCACCCTCCACCACCCTCCACCACCCTCCACCAGCCTCCACCAGCCTCCACCTCCCTCCACCACCCTCCACCAGCCTCCACCACCCTCCACCACCCTCCACCACCCTCCACCACCCTACACCAGCCTCCACCAGCCTCCACTACCCTCCACCACCCTCCACTACCCTCCACCACCCTCCACCACCCTCCACCAGCCTCCACCACCCTCCACCACCCTCCACCACCCTCCACCACCCTCCACCAGCATCCACTACCCTCCACCACCCTCCACCAGCCTCCACCAGCATCCACTACCCTCCACCACCCTCCACCAGCCTCCACCACCCTCCACCAGCCTCCACCACCCCCACCACCCTCCACCACCCTCCACCACCCTACACCAGCCTCCACCACCCTACACCAGCCTCCACCACCCTCCACCAGCCTCCACCACCCTCCACCACCCTCCACCACCCTCCACCAGCCTCCACCACCCTCCACCACCCTCCACCACCCTCCACCACCACCACCCTCCACCACCCCTCCACCACCCTCCGCCACCCTCCGCCACCCTCCACCACCCTCCACCACCCTCCACCACCCTCCACCAGCATCCACTACCCTCCACCACCCTCCACCAGCCTCCACCACCCTCCACCACCCTCCACCACCCTCCACCACCCTCCACCAGCCTCCACCACCCTCCACCACCCTCCACCACCCTCCACCACCCTCCACCACCCTCCACCACCCTCCACCACCTTCCACCACCCTCCACCACCCTCCACCAGCCTCCACCACCCTCCACCACCCTCCACCACCCTCCACCACCCTCCACCAGCCTACACCACCCTCCACCACCCTCCACCAGCCTCCACCACCCTCCACCACCCTCCACCACCCTCCACCACCCTCCACCACCCTCCACCACCCTCCACTAACTACCCAACCTGGCCTACTTATACAACGTCGCAGTTTGACGTATACTCTTCCTTAAAAAATTGTCGTACTAGAAAATGGTAGCGGCTCACGAAAGTGACGTACTGTCCCGTTTTCTGTTTTGGGTCCTCTGGTAGGTTAGGCTACGGGCACTTTAGTGCGTCAGTTTCTTGACGTTGGGGCCCCTGAGGAGGCCCCTGAGGAGGCCCCTGAGGAGGCCGGACTGCACAACCAGCGGTGCATGAGGATGTATGTGCTAATTGTTCAGTATAAATATTTACATTGTTTTCATGTGTGGGGCGGGGCCAGGCAGCCCCCACACCAACACAGGTGTGTGGGGCGGGGCCAGGCAGCCCCCACACCAACACAGGTGTGTGGGGCGGGGCCAGGCAGCCCCCACACCAACACAGGTGTGGGGGACGTGTGTGTGGCGGGGCCAGCCAGCTCCCACACCAACACAGGTGTGTGTGGCGGGGCCAGCCAGCCCCCACACCAACACAGGTGTGGGGGACGTGTGTGTGGCGGGGCCAGCCAGCTCCCACACCAACACAGGTGTGTGGGGCGGGGCCAGCCAGCTCCCACACCAACACAGGTGTGTGGGGCGGGGCCAGGCAGCCCCCACACCAACACAGGTGTGGGGGACGTGTGTGTGGCGGGGCCAGCCAGCTCCCACACCAACACAGGTGTGTGGGGCGGGGCCAGGCAGCCCCCACACCAACACAGGTGTGGGGGACGTGTGTGTGGCGGGGCCAGCCAGCTCCCACACCAACACAGGTGTGTGGGGCGGGGCCAGGCAGCCCCCACACCAACACAGGTGTGGGGGACGTGTGTGTGGCGGGGCCAGCCAGCTCCCACACCAACACAGGTGTGTGGGGCGGGGCCAGGCAGCCCCCACACCAACACAGGTGTGGGGGACGTGTGTGTGGCGGGGCCAGCCAGCTCCCACACCAACACAGGTGTGTGGGGCGGGGCCAGACAGCCCCCACACCAACACAGGTGTGGGGGACGTGTGTGTGGCGGGGCCAGCCAGCTCCCACACCAACACAGGTGTGGGGGACGTGTGTGGGGCGGGGCCAGCCAGCCCCCACACCAACACAGGTGTGGGGGACGTGTGTGGGGCGGGGCCAGCCAGCTCCCACACCAACACAGGTGTGGGGGCGTGTGTGGGGCGGGGCCAGCCAGCCCCCCACACCAACACAGGTGTGAGGGGACGTGTGTGGGGCGGGGCCAGCCAGCCCCCACACCAACACAGGTCTGGGGACGTGTGTGGGGCGGGGCCAGCCAGCCCCCACACCAACACAGGTGTGGGGGTGTGTGTGGGTCGGGGCCAGCCAGCCCCCACACCTACACAGCTGTGGGGGGCGTGTGTGGGGCGGGGCCAGCCAGCTCCCACACCAACACAGGTGTGGGGGACGTGTGTGGGGCGGGGCCAGCCAGACCCCACACCAACACAGGTGTATGGGTGTGTGTGGGGCGGGGCCAGCCAGCTCCCACACCAACACAGGTGTGGGGGACGTGTGTGGGGCGGGGCCAGCCAGACCCCACACCAACACAGGTGTGGGGGACGTGTGTGGGGCGGGGCCAGCCAGCTCCCACACCAACACAGGTGTGGGGGCGTGTGTGGACCGGGGCCAGCCAGCCCCCACACCAACACAGGTGTGGGGGACGTGTGTGGGGCGGGGCCAGCCAGCTCCCACACCAACACAGGTGTGGGGGACGTGTGTCGGGCGGGGCCAGCCAGACCCCACACCAACACAGGTGTGTGGGTGTGTGTGGGGCGGGGCCAGCCAGCTCCCACACCAACACAGGTGTGGGGGACGTGTGTGGGGCGAGGGCCACCTATAATGGGTAACATCACCAGTAGTGGCCACCTATAATGGGTAACATCACCAGTAGTGGCCACCTATAATGGGTAACATCACCAGTAGTGGCCACCTATAATGGGTAACATCACCAGTAGTGGCCACCTATAATGGGTAACATCACCAGTAGTGGCCACCTATAATGGGTAACATCACCAGTAGTGGCCACCTATAATGGGTAACATCACCAGTAGTGGCCACCTATAATGGGTAACATCACCAGTAGTGTCCACCTATAATGGGTAACATCACCAGTAGTGTCCACCTATAATGGGTAACATCACCAGTAGTGGCCACCTATAATGGGTAACATCTCCAGTAGTGGCCACCTATAATGGGTAACATCACCAGTAGTGGCCACCTATAATGGGTAACATCACCAGTAGTGGCCACCTATAATGGGTAACATCACCAGTAGTGGCCACCTATAATGGGTAACATCACCAGTAGTGGCCACCTATAATGGGTAACATCACCAGTAGTGGCCACCTATAATGGGTAACATCACCAGTAGTGTCCACCTATAATGGGTAACATCACCAGTAGTGGCCACCTATAATGGGTAACATCACCAGTAGGGTCTTGGTGTAGGTCTTGGTGTAGGTCTTGGTGTAGGTCTTGGTGAAGGTCTTGGTGTAGGTCTTGGTGAAGGTCTTGGTGAAGGTCTTGGTGTAGGTCTTGGTGAAGGTCTTGGTGTAGGTCTTGGTGTAGGTCTTGGTGTAGGTCTTGGTGTAGGTCTTGGTGTAGGTCTTGATGTAGGTCTTGGTGAAGGTCTTGGTGTTGGTCTTGGTGTAGGTCTTGGTGTAGGTCTTGGTGAAGGTCTTGGTGTTGGTCTTGGTGTTGGTCTTGGTGAAGGTCTTGGTGTTGGTCTTGGTGTAGGTCATGGTGAAGGTCTTGGTGTAGGTCTTGGTGTAGGTCTTGGTGAAGGTCTTGGTGAAGGTCTTGGTGTTGGTCTTGGTGTAGGTCTTGGTGTAGGTCTTGGTGAAGGTCTTGGTGTAGGTCTTGGTGTAGGTCTTGGTGTTGGTCTTGGTGTAGGTCTTGGTGTTGGTCTTGGTGAAGGTGTTGGTGAAGGTCTTGGTGAAGGTCTTGGTGTAGGTCTTGGTGAAGGTCTTGGTGTAGGTCTTGGTGTAGGTCTTGGTGTTGGTCTTGGTGAAGGTCTTGGTGAAGGTCTTGGTGAAGGTCTTGGTGTAGGTCTTGGTGAAGGTCTTGGTGAAGGTCTTGGTGTAGGTCTTGGTGTAGGTCTTGGTGTTGGTCTTGGTGTAGGTCTTGGTGTTGGTCTTGGTGAAGGTGTTGGTGAAGGTCTTGGTGAAGGTCTTGGTGAAGGTCTTGGTGAAGATCTTGGTGTAGGTCTTGGTGTAGGTCTTGGTGTAGGTCATAGTGAAGGTCTTGGTGTAGGTCTTGGTGTTGGTCTTGGTGTAGGTCTTGGTGAAGGTCTTGGTGAAGGTCTTGGTGTAGGTCTTGGTGTAGGTCTTGGTGAAGGTCTTGGTGAAGGTCTTGGTGAAGGTCTTGGTGTAGGTCTTGGTGTTGGTCTTGGTGTAGGTCTTGGTGAAGGTCTTGGTGAAGGTCTTGGTGTAGGTCTTGGTGTAGGTCTTGGTGAAGGTCTTGGTGAAGGTCTTGGTGTAGGTCTTGGTGTAGGTCTTGGTGTAGGTCATGGTGTAGGTCTTGGTGTTGGTCTTGGTGAAGGTCTTGGTGAAGGTCTTGGTGAAGGTGTTGGTGTAGGTCTTGGTGTTGGTCTTGGTGTTGGTCTTGGTGTAGGTCTTGGTGTTGGTCTTGGTGTTGGTCTTGGTGTAGGTCTTGGTGTAGGTCTTGGTGTAGGTCTTGGTGTAGGTCTTGGTGAAGGTCTTGGTGAAGGTCTTGGTGTAGGTCTTGGTGTAGGTCTTGGTGTAGGTCATGGTGTAGGTCTTGGTGAAGGTCTTGGTGAAGGTGTTGGTGTAGGTCTTGGTGAAGGTCTTGGTGTAGGTCTTGGTGTAGGTCTTGGTGAAGGTCTTGGTGAAGGTGTTGGTGTAGGTCTTGGTGAAGGTCTTGGTGTTGGTCTTGGTGTAGGTCTTGGTGTAGGTCTTGGTGAAGGTCTTGGTGTTGGTCTTGGTGAAGGTCTTGGTGAAGGTCTTGGTGAAGGTCTTGGTGAAGGTGTTGGTGTAGGTCTTGGTGTTGGTCTTGGTGTTGGTCTTGGTGTAGGTCTTGGTGAAGGTCTTGGTGAAGGTCTTGGTGAAGGTGTTGGTGTAGGTCTTGGTGAAGGTGTTGGTGTAGGTCTTGGTGTTGGTCTTGGTGAAGGTCTTGGTGTAGGTCTTGGTGAAGGTCTTGGTGAAGGTGTTGGTGAAGGTCTTGGTGTAGGTCTTGGTGAAGGTCTTGGTGTAGGTCTTGGTGAAGGTCTTGGTGAAGGTGTTGGTGAAGGTCTTGGTGAAGGTCTTGGTGAAGGTGTTGGTGAAGGTCTTGGTGAAGGTGTTGGTGAAGGTCTTGGTGAAGGTGTTGGTGAAGGTCTTGGTGAAGGTGTTGGTGAAGGTGTTGATGGTCCACAAGGTCCAAGAGTGTTGACCAGTGTTGACCAGTGTTGACCAGTGTTGACCAGTCATGGGTATAGGTCAACAACCCTCACTCAGGGTCACAAGGTGTTGATCTCTTTATTATGCTCCCAATACCCAGCCCGGGGGCGGTGGTGGGAAGGGTTACAGAGGCACATAATGGTGTAGGAGACTGAACCCCATAGTTCGTGTAGCTAAGCAAGTGACAGTCTTCTGATGATAGTTACACAACTGTGATATATACATGTACATATATATACAATCATTTACACAAGTACATAGGTTGACAAGAAAGTGTACCTCCCACATATGACAGGAAATTTACTGCATGATGTCTTGTATTTTTCACTTTTCTGGACATTTTTTCCTGCAAAATATCTTCAAACGAATTTCATAGAATTCTCAACCGTAATTGAAATGTTGACCTTTCAACTACTAGCGCAGAATGTTGACCTGTCCGCACCATGTGTGTGTGTGTGTGTGAGGAGGTCAAGACCATCGCCGCGGGTCATGATCACTACACCAGGCCTCTGACACCAGCGACGGAGCCCAGCAGATGGGGGTCACTATACACACTCACTAAGGTGTGCGGGCGAGCAGGTGTGCATGCCTAATTAATACACTCTGCCAGATGTGAGGAATGTGGCCAGGTAGACCAATGTGAGATGTACTTAGGGCTTCTCTCTAGCAAGTGAGGGAGAGTGGCCGGCTCTCCCAGCACCCAGGTCCCCCAGCACCCAGGTCCCCCAGCACCCAGGTCCCCCAGCACCAGGCTCGTACTGTACTTGTACTGTAAGTAGGTCATATGTGATGTTATAGGCAGCTTATATCTCGTACTGTAATAGTAGGCATCCGCCAGTCCCGTAGGGTTATGGAGTTGTGTCTTATGTGTCTAGTCGGGTGCAGCGTCTGCTGTGGCTGTGAAGGACAGCCCATGAACGGTAGTCCCGACCGCGGCGAGTGCAGTTAAACGCCGAAGCGGATGCGTCCGTCAGTGGTCGAGTCTTCTTCTGAAGTCTCTTTTTCCTCCGCCTGCCTCTTCAGTTCGCCCTCCGTTTGCTGGAGTCCCTTCTGCACCTTGCATCTCCAGGCAGACCTGTCCGCAGCCGCTGCCTCCCAAGTGTTGATGTCGATGTTCATCTGCTGGAGGTCGCGTTTGCAGGCGTCTTTGAAACGAAGCTGAGGTCTTCCGGTGGGTCTCCTTCCTGATGCCAGTTCTCCATACAAGAGGTTCTTCGGTATTCGGCCATCTTCAATGCGTGCAACATGTCCCAGCCATCGCATGCGTCTCTGCTTCAGGAGAGTGAACATTGAAGTGACTCCTGTTCTCTCGAGTACAGTGTTGTTGGTGACGTAGTCTTTCCACGTGATGCCAAGGATCCGTCTCAGGTTCCGCATGTGAAAGGTATGAGCCGTCTCTCCCGGCGAGAGTGCAGGGTCCAGGATTCTGAGCTTTAGAGAAGTGTACTCACCACACATGCCACGTAGACTTGTTGCCTTGGTGTGCACTGTCAGTTTGTCATTTTCCCAAACGCGTTTTGTAAGCTTGGCCAGTGTTGTTGCGGCCTTCCCAATACGCCTGTTGAGCTCAGTGTCCAGGGAAAGGGTGTCTGAGATTGTGGAGCCCAGATAAACAAACTCGTGAACTGCTTCCAGCACATAGTCTGCGATGTTTATACAGGGTAGCTCATTGACGTCTTGTCCTATCATCCTTGTCTTCTTCAGGCTGATTGTCAGGCTCAAATGCGGAGCAGACTCTGCTGTGTGTGTGTGGTGATCGCTGCGTCGTCGGCGAAGAGGAAGTCCCTGAGGATTCTCATCTGTATTTTCGGCTTTGCTCGGAGTCAAGATAGATTGAAGAGTTTTCCATCAGATCTTGTACAGAGATAGATGCCCTCTGTGGTTGTTCCAAAGGCATGCTTGACGAGGATCGCGAAGATGATGTCGAACAAGGTTAAAGCAACAATACACCCCTGTTTATCACTACTGTTGATGTTGAATGGTTCAGAAGTTGAGCCGTCGTACACGACTGTTCCCTTCATGTCTTCGTGGAACGATTGTATCATGCTGAGTAAGGTGTGTGGGCAGACAATTTTGGCCAAGATCTTGAAGAGTCAGTCCCTGCTCCCGAGGTCAAAGGCCTTTGTAAGGTCAATGAAGGTGATGTACAGGGCTTTTCTCTGCTCCCTGCACTTTGTTCAGCAAGACTCTGGAGCCTAATGACCCTGGCGAAGAGTTTCCCAATGACGCTGAGGAGGGAGATGCCGCGATAGTTGTTGCAAGTGTTTCTGTCAACTATATTTTTGTAGAGAGTGATGATGTTTGCATCTCTCATGTTTTGTGGCACCGAGCCCTCCCTCCAGCACTGGCACAGAAGATCATGAAGCTCAGTTTTAAGTGTTCCTTAGAACTTCAGACGGAATTCCATCGTCTCCAGAGGCCTTCCCTGAGGAAAGTGAATCCAGTGCTTTCTCAACTTCTTCCACAGTCGGTTCAAGATCAAGCTCTTTCATGATGGGCAGGCACTCGATTGCATTCAGGGCCTCTACGCTGACCATGTTCTCTCTGGAGTAGAATTCGGAGTAATGTTCCACCCAACAATTCATCTGTTGATCACAGTCTTTAAAGATGTCTCCAGTGGCTGACTTCAGTGGAGCTGTCCTGGTTTGTGTAGGGCCTGTTGTCTGTTTGATCCCTTCGTACATGGCTCTTATGTTGCCGACGGTGGCCGCGGTCTGGATGATGGAAGAGTCGGAGCCAGTAATCGTTACCACAGGGCCTTATAGCTTGTTGAACTCTACTTCGGCCAGTACGGAGGGCCTGTAGGTTCCTTTCTGAGGGCAAGTTCTTGTAGGCTGAGAGAGCTCGTCTTTTTCCCTCTGCTAGGGGTAACAGTTCCTCTGCACTGGCCTCGAACCAGTCTGCTGACTTGTTCTGCCTCTTACCGAAGGTGGACATGGCAGTGTTGAGAATAGTGCCCCTGAGATGTGACCACCTCTCACTTCCGCTACTGCAGGGTGGTACAGGAAGGGCCTTTACAAGAGCAACAGTGAACTCCTCCAACTTATGAATATCACGGGTCTTGTTTACGTTAATGTATGGTCTTCCCTCCTTCTTTGCTCTGTGGATTTTCCGGGGCTGGAACTTTACTTTGCAAACGACGAGAGAGTGGTCGGTGTCACAATCTGCGCTCTGGAAGCTGCGGGTCAGTTTGACGTTTCTCAGATTGCTTCGCCCAGAAAGCACCAGGTCGAGTTGGTGGCAATGCTTAGACCTGGAATGTCTCCAGGAAACCTTATGCTGGGGCTTGGTGTCGAAGAAGGAATTGGTGATGCAGAGATCATGACAACAGCAGAACTCCAGGAGGCGCTGCCCACTCTCATTCATCTTCTCAAATCCAAACTGGTCCAGGCAAAAAGGCCAAGAGCTGTGATCAGAACCAACTCTTGAACCAACTCTTAACAAGAGTTAGGCCGAGGTCATCATAGAACTCATCCTTCACTTCGGTAGAGGTCAGTGTTGGTGTATAGGCATTGATGAGGCTGACCATTCCTGCTGCTGTATGAAGCTGAAGTATGATGACCCTCGCAGACCCCTCCGTGGGCGGTACTATGGACCCTAACAACCTGTTCCTGACGGAGAAGCCAGCGCCATGCTCCCTTACCTCTTCTGGTGGTTTACCCTGCCAGAAGAAGGTAAAGTCCTTCTACCGTATCCTGCTGGTCGCGGGCAGACGTGTCTCCTGCAGGGCGACTAGGTCCATCTGGAGCCTGCGGAGATCATTGTGGATCACAGCTGTCGTGCGGCCGTCGTTCACTTCCAGGAGATCATGCGAGAGACCCGGTGTCTTGGTCCTTACATTCCATGTGCCCAGGTTGAGAGGTGGAGACTGGCTACAGTCTCCAGGCACTACAACCCTGGCTACAGTCTCCAGGCACTACAACCCTGGCTACAGTCCCCAGGCACCACAACCCTGGCTACAGTCCCCAGGCACCACAACCCTGGCTACAGTCCCCAGGCACCACAACCCTGGCTACAGTCCCCAGGCACCCAGGCACCACAACCCTGGCTACAGTCCCCAGGCACCACAACCCTGGCTACAGTCCCCAGGCACACAACCCTGGCTACAGTCTCCAGGCACCACAACCCTGGCTACAGTCCCCAGGCACCACAACCCTGGCTACAGTCCCCAGGCACCACAACCCTGGCTACAGTCCCCAGGCACCACAACCCTGGCTACAGTCCCCAGGCACCACAACCCTGGCTACAGTCCCCAGGCACCACAACCCTGGCTACAGTACAGTCCCCCAGGCACCACAACCCTGGCTACAGTCCCCAGGCACCACAACCCTGGCTACAGTCCCCAGGCACCACAACCCTGGCTACAGTCCCCAGGCACCACAACCCTGGCTACAGTCCCCAGGCACCACAACCCTGGCTACAGTCCCCAGGCACCACAACCCTGGCTACAGTCCCCAGGCACCACAACCCTGGCTACAGTCCCCAGGCACCACAACCCTGGCTACAGTCCCCAGGCACCACAACCCTGGCTACAGTCCCCAGGCACCACAACCCTGGCTACAGTCCCCAGGCACCACAACCCTGGCTACAGTCCCCAGGCACCACAACCCTGGCTACAGTCCCCAGGCACCACAACCCTGGCTACAGTCCCCAGGCACCACAACCCTGGCTACAGTCCCCAGGCACCACAACCCTGGCTACAGTCCCCAGGCACCACAACCCTGGCTACAGTCCCCAGGCACCACAACCCTGGCTACAGTCCCCAGGCACCACAACCCTGGCTACAGTCCCCAGGCACCACAACCCTGGCTACAGTCCCCAGGCACCACAACCCTGGCTACAGTCCCCACAACCCACGCTACAGTCCCCAGGCACCACAACCCTGGCTACAGTCCCCAGGCACCACAACCCTGGCTACAGTCCCCAGGCACCACAACCCTGGCTACAGTCCCCAGGCACCACAACCCTGGCTACAGTCCCCAGGCACCACAACCCTGGCTACAGTCCCCAGGCACCACAACCCTGGCCTCCCCAGGCACCACAACCCTGGCTACAGTCCCCAGGCACCACAACCCTGGCTACAGTCCCCAGGCACCACAACCCTGGCTACAGTCCCCAGGCACCACAACCCTGGCTACAGTCCCCAGGCACCACAACCCTGGCTACAGTCCCCAGGCACCACAACCCTGGCTACAGTCCCCAGGCACCACAACCCTGGCTACAGTCCCCAGGCACCACAACCCTGGCTACAGTCCCCAGGCACCACAACCCTGGCTACAGTCCCCAGGCACCACAACCCTGGCTACAGTCCCCAGGCACCACAACCCTGGCTACAGTCCCCAGGCACCACAACCCTGGCTACAGTCCCCAGGCACCACAACCCTGGCTACAGTCCCCAGGCACCACAACCCTGGCTACAGTCCCCAGGCACCACAACCCTGGCTACAGTCCCCAGGCACCACAACCCTGGCTACAGTCCCCAGGCACCACAACCCTGGCTACAGTCCCCAGGCACCACAACCCTGGCTACAGTCCCCAGGCACCACAACCCTGGCTACAGTCCCCAGGCACCACAACCCTGGCTACAGTCCCCAGGCACCACAACCCTGGCTACAGTCCCCAGGCACCACAACCCTGGCTACAGTCCCCAGGCACCACAACCCTGGCTACAGTCCCCAGGCACCACAACCCTGGCTACAGTCCCCAGGCACCACAACCCTGGCTACAGTCCCCCCCAGGCACCACAACCCTGGCTACAGTCCCCAGGCACCACAACCCTGGCTACAGTCCCCAGGCACCACAACCCTGGCTACAGTCCCCAGGCACCACAACCCTGGCTACAGTCCCCAGGCACCACAACCCTGGCTACAGTCCCCAGGCACCACAACCCTGGCTACCACAACCCTGGCTACAGTCCCCAGGCACCACAACCCTGGCTACAGTCCCCAGGCACCACAACCCTGGCTACAGTCCCCAGGCACCACAACCCTGGCTACAGTCCCCAGGCACCACAACCCTGGCTACAGTCCCCAGGCACCACAACCCTGGCTACAGTCCCCAGGCACCACAACCCTGGCTACAGTCACCCAACCCTGGCTACAGTCCCCACCACAACCCTGGCTACAGTCCCCAGGCACCACAACCCTGGCTACAGTCCCCAGGCACCACAACCCTGGCTACAGTCCCCAGGCACCACAACCCTGGCTACAGTCCCCAGGCACCACAACCCTGGCTACAGTCCCCAGGCACCACACCCTGGCTACAGTCCCCAGGCACCACAACCCTGGCTACAGTCCCCAGGCACCACAACCCTGGCTACAGTCCCCAGGCACCACAACCCTGGCTACAGTCCCCAGGCACCACAACCCTGGCTACAGTCCCCAGGCACCACAACCCTGGCTACAGTCCCCAGGCACCACAACCCTGGCTACAGTCAGTCCCAGGCACCACAACCCTGGCTACAGTCCCCAGGCACCACAACCCTGGCTACAGTCCCCAGGCACCACAACCCTGGCTACAACCCTGGTCAGTCCCAGGCACCACAACCCTGGCTACAGTCCCCAGGCACCACAACCCTGGCTACAGTCCCCAGGCACCACAACCCTGGCTACAGTCCCCAGGCACCACAACCCTGGCTACAGTCCCCAGGCACTACTACCCTGGCTGCAGTCCCCAGGCACCACAACCCTGGCTACAGTCACCCACCCTGGCTACAGTCCCCAGGCACCACAACCCTGGCTACAGTCACCACAACCCTGGCTACAGCACCACAACCCTGGCTACAGTCCCCAGGCACCACAACCCTGGCTACAGTCCCCAGGCAACAACCCTGGCTACAGTCCCCAGGCACCACAACCCTGGCTACAGTCCACCACAACCCTGGCTACACCACAACCCTGGCTACAGTCCCCAGGCACCACAACCCTGGCTACAGTCCCCAGGCACCACAACCCTGGCTACAGTCCCCAGGCACTACAACCCTGGCTACCCCAGGCACCACAACCCTGGCTACAGTCCCCAGGCACCACAACCCTGGCTACAGTCCCCAGGCACCACAACCCTGGCTACAGTCCCCAGGCACCACAACCCTGGCTACAGTCCCCACAACCCTGGCTACAGTCCCCAGGCACCACAACCCTGGCTACAGTCCCCAGGCACCACAACCCTGGCCAGTCCCCACCACCCTGGCTACAGTCCCCAGGCACCACAACCCTGGCTACAGTCCCCAGGCACCACAACCCTGGCTACAGTCCCCAGGCACCACAACCCTGGCTACAGTCCCCAGGCACCACAACCCTGGCTACAGTCTACACCCTGGCTACAGTCCCAGGCACCACAACCCTGGCTACAGTCCCCAGGCACCACAACCCTGGCTACCCCAGGCACCACAACCCTGGCTACAGTCCCCAGGCACAACCCTGGCTACAGTCCCCAGGCACCACCCTGGCTACAGTCCCCAGGCACCACAACCCTGGCTACAGTCCCCAGGCACCACAACCCTGGCTACAGTCAGGCCACAACCCTGGCTACAGTCCAGGCCAGGCACAGTCCCCAGGCACAACCCTGGCTACAGTCCCCAGGCACCACAACCCTGGCTACAGTCCCCAGGCACCACAACCCTGGCTACAGTCCCCAGGCACCACAACCCTGGCTACAGTCCCCAGGCACCACAACCCTGGCTACAGTCCCCAGGCACCACAACCCTGGCTACAGTCACCACAACCCTGGCTACAGTCACCACAACCCTGGCTACAGTCCCCAGGCACCACAACCCTGGCTACAGTCCCCAGGCACTACAACCCTGGCTACAGTCCCCAGGCACCACAACCCTGGCTACAGTCCCCAGGCACTACAACCCTGGCTACAGTCCCCAGGCACCACAACCCTGGCTACAGTCACCACAACCCTGGCTACAGTCCCCAGGCACTACAACCCTGGCTACAGTCCCCAGGCACCACAACCCTGGCTACAGTCACCAGGCACCACAACCCTGGCTACAGTCCCCAGGCACCACAACCCTGGCTACAGTCCCCAGGCACCACAACCCTGGCTACAGTCCCCAGGCACCACAACCCTGGCTACAGTCCCCAGGCACCACAACCCTGGCTACAGTCACCACAACCCAGGCTACAGTCCCCAGGCACCACAACCCTGGCTCACCACAACCCTGGCTGCAGTCCCCAGGCACCACAACCCTGGCTACAGTCACCACAACCCTGGCTACAGTCCCCAGGCACCACAACCCTGGCTACAGTCACCACAACCCTGGCTACAGTCCCCAGGCACCACAACCCTGGCTACAGTCACCACAACCCAGGCTACAGTCCCCAGGCACCACAACCCTGGCTACAGTCACCACAACCCAGGCTACAGTCACCACAACCCTGGCTACAGTCCCCAGGCACCACAACCCTGGCTACAGTCACCACAACCCAGGCTACAGTCCCCAGGCACCACAACCCTGGCTACAGTCACCACAACCCTGGCTACAGTCACCACAACCCTGGCTACAGTCCCCAGGCACCACAACCCTGGCTACAGTCACCACAACCCAGGCTACAGTCCCCAGGCACCACAACCCTGGCTACAGTCACCACAACCCTGGCTACAGTCCCCAGGCACCACAACCCAGGCTACAGTCCCCAGGTAGGCTGTATTAGGCCTAGGATGGTTGGGAGAGGTTTTATTATCAACATAAATACAAAACCTTTCCCTGTGTGACTAAACAAACTAGTACTAATGTTTATCATCTAATTACCCATTACGTCACTATTTTTATTTTTTATTTGATTTATTTATATAGAAGAAGGTACATTGGGGGTTAACAGAGAACAGAAATTAGTTGATTTTACATCCTAGTAAAGCCAGTAGCACGGATAGCGTTTCGGGCAAGTCCTTAAACTTATAGATAATATATAGATAAACTATATATACTCACCTAGTTGTGCTTGCGGGGGTTGAGCTCTGGCTCTTTGGTCCCGCCTCTTAACTGTCAATCAACTGGTGTACAGATTCCTGAGCCTACTGGGCTCTATCATATCTACACTTGAAACTGTGTATGGAGTCAGCCTCCACCACATCACTGCCTAATGCATTCCATTTGTCAACCACTCTGACACTAAAAAAGTTTTTTCTAATATCTCTGTGGCTCATTTGGGCACTCAGTTTCCACCTGTGTCCCCTAGTGCGTGTGCCCCTTGTGTTAAATAGCCTGTTCTTATCTAACCTATCAGTTCCTTTGAGAATCTTGTATGTGGTGATCATGTCCCCCCTAACTCTTCTGTCTTCCAGCGACGTGAGGTTTAATTCCCGTAGTCTCTCCTCGTAGCTCATACCTCTCAGCTCGTGTACTAGTCTGGTGGCAAACCTTTGATCCTTCTCCAGTTTAGTCTTATGCTTGACTAGATATGGACTCCATGCTGGGGCTGCATACTCAAGGATTGGTCTGACATAGGTAGTATACAAAGTTCTGAATGATTCCTTACACAAGTTTATAAATGCCGTTCTTATGTTAGCCAACCTGGCATATGCCGCTGATGTTATCCTCTTGATATGAGCTTCAGGGGACAGGTCTAGCGTGATATCAACCTCCAGGTCTTTCTCTCTCTCTGACTCCTGAAGTATTTCATCTCCCAAATGATACCTTGTATCTGGGCTCCTGTTTCCTACACCTATCTTCATTACATTGCATTTGCTCGGGTTAAACTCTAACAACCATTTGTTCGACCATTCCTGCAGCTTGTCCAGGTCTTCTTGAAGCCTCATGCAGTCCTCTTCTGTCTTAATCCTTCTCATACTTTTAGCGTCGTCAGCAAACATTGAGAGGAATGAGTCTATACCCTCTGGGAGATCATTTACGTATATCAGAACTAGGATAGGCCCGAGTACAGAGCCCTGTGGGACTCCACTTGTAACTTCACGCCAGTCTGAGGTCTCACCCCTCACTGTCTCTGCTTCCTATTGCTTAGGTACTCCCTTATCCACTGGAGCAGCAGCGGGTGACTGTCTGTGATACCAAGCAGGCGGGCCACCCCCCCCCCCCCACTCGTCAGTTGCGAAACAATGTAGTTGTTGATTATTGCGTCACTCTGAGCGCCTCGGACTAGTAACCACTCAAGCGTCATCACTTGTGATGTGCTGTCACCTCAAGTGTTTCACATTCCTAATCTTACCCAACAGCCAAGACACACTACATTACACGTCGTGGTTCAGTGGTTTAAGGCATGTGCTTGGGAGTACACTGTGAGCAGGTTCGAATCCTCCTCCTCCTCCTCGTGACTCCAACTGATATCTCATTGATACATCATGTCAATGTAATCTCTTCCTGCACATTGTGTGAGTATAGTGGCGTTGTTAAGGTCGACCTTACAATGGTCAGCCTTACGAGCAGGAGGACTAGTTGCCTTACCTCCTGCACAGTGTGTGGAGTGTGTATAGGTCCTGCACAGTGTGTGGAGTGTGTATAGGTCCTGCACAGTGTGTATAGGTCCTGCACAGTGTGTATGGGTCCTGCACAGTGTGTATAGGTCCTGCACAGTGTGTATAGGTCCTGCACAGTGTGTATGGGTCCTGCACAGTGTGTGGAGTGTGTATAGGTCCTGCACGGTGTGTATAGGTCCTGCACGGTGTGTATAGGTCCTGCACAGTGTGTATAGGTCCTGCACAGTGTGTATAGGTCCTGCACGGTGTGTATAGGTCCTGCACAGTGTGTATAGGTCCTGCACAGTGTGTATAGGTCCTGCACAGTGTGTATAGGTCCTGCACAGTGTGTATAGGTCCTGCACAGTGTGTATAGGTCCTGCACAGTGTGTATAGGTCCTGCACAGTGTGTGGAGTGTGTATAGGTCCTGCACAGTGTGTATGGGTCCTGCACAGTGTGTGGAGTGTATAGGTCCTGCACAGTGTGTATGGGTCCTGCACAGTGTGTGGAGTGTGTATAGGTCCTGCACAGTGTGTATGGGTCCTGCACAGTGTGTGGAGTGTATAGGTCCTGCACAGTGTGTATGGGTCCTGCACAGTGTGTGGAGTGTGTATAGGTCCTGCACAGTGTGTGGAGTGTGTATAGGTCCTGCACAGTGTGTGGAGTGTGTATAGGTCCTGCACAGTGTGTATGGGTCCTGCACAGTGTGTGGAGTGTGTATAGGTCCTGCACAGTGTGTGGAGTGTATAGGTCCTGCACAGTGTGTGGAGTGTGTATAGGTCCTGCACAGTGCGTGGAGTGTATAGGTCCTGCACAGTGTGTATGGGTCCTGCACAGTGTGTGGAGTGTGTATAGGTCCTGCACAGTGTGTGGAGTGTGTATAGGTCCTGCACAGTGTGTGGAGTGTGTATAGGTCCTGCACAGTGTGTGGAGTGTGTATAGGTCCTGCACAGTGTGTATAGGTCCTGCACAGTGTGTATAGGTCCTGCACAGTGTGTATAGGTCCTGCACAGTGTGTATAGGTCCTGCACAGTGTGTATAGGTCCTGCACAGTGTGTATAGGTCCTGCACAGTGTGTATGGGTCCTGCACAGTGTGTATAGTGTGTATAGGTCCTGCACAGTGTGTGGAGTGTGTATAGGTCCTGCACAGTGTGTATGGGTTCTGTACAGTGTGTATGGGTCCTGCACAGTGTGTATAGGTCCTGCACAGTGTGTATGGGTCCTGCACAGTGTGTATGGGTTCTGCACAGTGTGTGGAGTGTGTATAGGTCCTGCACAGTGTGTAAAGGTCCTGCACAGTGTGTATGGGTCCTGCACAGTGTGTGGAGTGTGTATAGGTCCTGCACAGTGTGTATGGGTCCTGCACAGTGTGTGGAGTGTGTATAGGTCCTGCACAGTGTGTATGGGTCCTGCACAGTGTGTGGAGTGTGTATAGGTCCTGCACAGTGTGTGGAGTGTGTATAGGTCCTGCACAGTGTGTATGGGTTCTGCACAGTATGTATGGGTCCTGCACAGTGTGTATAGGTCCTGCACAGTGTGTATGGGTCCTGCACAGTGTGTATGGGTTCTGCACAGTGTGTGGAGTGTGTATAGGTCCTGCACAGTGTGTATAGGTCCTGCACAGTGTGTATGGGTCCTGCACAGTGTGTATAGGTCCTGCACAGTGTGTATGGGTCCTGCACAGTGTGTATGGGTTCTGCACAGTGTGTGGAGTGTGTATAGGTCCTGCACAGTGTGTAAAGGTCCTGCACAGTGTGTATGGGTCCTGCACAGTGTGTGGAGTGTGTATAGGTCCTGCACAGTGTGTATGGGTCCTGCACAGTGTGTGGAGTGTGTATAGGTCCTGCACAGTGTGTATGGGTCCTGCACAGTGTGTGGAGTGTGTATAGGTCCTGCACAGTGTGTGGAGTGTGTATAGGTCCTGCACAGTGTGTATGGGTTCTGCACAGTGTGTATGGGTCCTGCACAGTGGGTATACGTCCTGCACAGTGTGTATGGGTCCTGCACAGTGTGTATGGGTTCTGCACAGTGTGTGGAGTGTGTATAGGTCCTGCACAGTGTGTATAGGTCCTGCACAGTGTGTGGAGTGTGTATAGGTCCTGCACAGTGTGTATGGGTCCTGCACAGTGTGTGGAGTGTATAGGTCCTGCACAGTGTGTATGGGTCCTGCACAGTGTGTATGGGTCCTGCACAGTGTGTGGAGTGTGTATAGGTCCTGCACAGTGTGTGGAGTGTGTATAGGTCCTGCACAGTGTGTATGGGTCCTGCACAGTGTGTATGGGTCCTGCACAGTGTGTGGAGTGTGTATAGGTCCTGCACAGTGTGTGGAGTGTGTATAGGTCCTGCACAGTGTGTATGGGTTCTGCACAGTGTGTGGAGTGTGTATAGGTCCTGCACAGTGTGTATGGGTTCTGCACAGTGTGTATAGGTCCTGCACAGTGTGTGGAGTGTGTATAGGTCCTGCACAGTGTGTGGAGTGTGTATAGGTCCTGCACAGTGTGTATGGGTCCTGCACAGTGTGTATGGGTCCTGCACAGTGTGTGGAGTGTGTATAGGTCCTGCACAGTGTGTGGAGTGTGTATAGGTCCTGCACAGTGTGTATGGGTTCTGCACAGTGTGTGGAGTGTGTATAGGTCCTGCACAGTGTGTATGGGTTCTGCACAGTGTGTATAGGTCCTGCACAGTGTGTATAGGTCCTGCACAGTGTGTATAGGTCCTGCACAGTGTGTATAGGTCCTGCACAGTGTGTATAGGTCCTGCACAGTGTGTATAGGTCCTGCACAGTGTGTATAGGTCCTGCACAGTGTGTATAGGTCCTGCACAGTGTGTATAGGTCCTGCACGGTGTATATAGGTCCTGCACAGTGTGTATAGGTCCTGCACAGTGTGTAAAGGTCCTGCACGGTGTGTATAGGTCCTGCACAGTGTGTATAGGTCCTGCACAGTGTGTATAGGTCCTGCACAGTGTGTAAAGGTCCTGCACAGTGTGTATAGGTCCTGCACAGTGTGTATAGGTCCTGCACGGTGTGTATAGGTCCTGCACAGTGTGTAAAGGTCCTGCACGGTGTGTATAGGTCCAGCACAGTGTGTATAGGTCCTGCACAGTGTGTATAGGTCCTGCACAGTGTGTATAGGTCCTGCACAGTGTGTATAGGTCCTGCACAGTGTGTATAGGTCCTGCACAGTGTGTGGAGTGTGTATAGGTCCTGCACAGTGTGTGGAGTGTGTATAGGTCCTGCACAGTGTGTATGGGTCCTGCACAGTGTGTGGAGTGTGTATAGGTCCTGCACAGTGTGTATGGGTCCTGCACAGTGTGTGGAGTGTGTATAGGTCCTGCACAGTGTGTGGAGTGTGTATAGGTCCTGCACAGTGTGTGGAGTGTGTATAGGTCCTGCACAGTGTGAATGGGTTCTGCACAGTGTGTGGAGTGTGTATAGGTCCTGCACAGTGTGTATGGGTTCTGCACAGTGTGTATAGGTCCTGCACAGTGTGTATAGGTCCTGCACAGTGTGTATAGGTCCTGCACAGTGTGTAAAGGTCCTGCACGGTGTGTATAGGTCCTGCACAGTGTGTATAGGTCCTGCACAGTGTGTATAGGTCCTGCACAGTGTGTAAAGGTCCTGCACAGTGTGTATAGGTCCTGCACAGTGTGTATAGGTCCTGCACGGTGTGTATAGGTCCTGCACAGTGTGTAAAGGTCCTGCACGGTGTGTATAGGTCCAGCACAGTGTGTATAGGTCCTGCACAGTGTGTATAGGTCCTGCACAGTGTGTATAGGTCCTGCACAGTGTGTATAGGTCCTGCACAGTGTGTATAGGTCCTGCACAGTGTGTGGAGTGTGTATAGGTCCTGCACAGTGTGTGGAGTGTGTATAGGTCCTGCACAGTGTGTATGGGTCCTGCACAGTGTGTGGAGTGTGTATAGGTCCTGCACAGTGTGTATGGGTCCTGCACAGTGTGTGGAGTGTGTATAGGTCCTGCACAGTGTGTGGAGTGTGTATAGGTCCTGCACAGTGTGTGGAGTGTGTATAGGTCCTGCACAGTGTGAATGGGTTCTGCACAGTGTGTGGAGTGTGTATAGGTCCTGCACAGTGTGTATGGGTTCTGCACAGTGTGTATAGGTCCTGCACAGTGTGTATAGGTCCTGCACAGTGTGTATAGGTCCTGCACAGTGTGTATAGGTCCTGCACAGTGTGTATAGGTCCTGCACAGTGTGTATAGGTCCTGCACAGTGTGTATAGGTCCTGCACAGTGTGTATAGGTCCTGCATGGTGTGTATAGGTCCTGCACAGTGTGTATAGGTCCTGCACAGTGTGTATAGGTCCTGCACGGTGTGTATAGGTCCTGCACAGTGTGTATAGGTCCTGCACAGTGTGTATAGGTCCTGCACAGTGTGTATAGGTCCTGCACAGTGTGTATAGGTCCTGCACAGTGTGTATAGGTCCTGCACGGTGTGTATAGGTCCTGCACAGTGTGTATAGGTCCTGCACAGTGTGTATAGGTCCTGCACAGTGTGTATAGGTCCTGCACAGTGTGTATAGGTCCTGCACAGTGTGTATAGGTCCTGCACAGTGTGTATAGGTCCTGCACAGTGTGTATAGGTCCTGCACAGTGTGTATAGGTCCTGCACAGTGTGTATAGGTCCTGCACAGTGTGTATAGGTCCTGCACAGTGTGTATAGGTCCTGCACAGTGTGTATAGGTCCTGCACAGTGTGTATAGGTCCTGCACGGTGTGTATAGGTCCTGCACGGTGTGTATAGGTCCTGCACGGTGTGTATAGGTCCTGCACGGTGTGTATAGGTCCTGCACGGTGTGTATAGGTCCTGCACAGTGTGTATAGGTCCTGCACAGTGTGTATAGGTCCTGCACAGTGTGTATAGGTCCTGCACAGTGTGTATAGGTCCTGCACAGTGTGTATAGGTCCTGCACAGTGTGTATAGGTCCTGCACAGTGTGTATGGGTCCTGCACAGTGTGTATGGGTCCTGCACAGTGTGTATGGGTCCTGCACAGTGTGTATGGGTCCTGCACAGTGTGTATAGGTCCTGCACAGTGTGTATAGGTCCTGCACAGTGTGTATAGGTCCTGCACAGTGTGTATAGGTCCTGCACAGTGTGTATAGGTCCTGCACAGTGTGTATAGGTCCTGCACAGTGTGTATAGGTCCTGCACAGTGTGTATAGGTCCTGCACAGTGTGTATAGGTCCTGCACAGTGTGTATAGGTCCTGCACAGTGTGTATAGGTCCTGCACAGTGTGTATTGGTCCTGCACAGTGTGTAAAGGTCCTGCACGGTGTGTATAGGTCCTGCACGGTGTGTATAGGTCCTGCACGGTGTGTATAGGTCCTGCACAGTGTGTATAGGTCCTGCACAGTGTGTATAGGTCCTGCACAGTGTGTATAGGTCCTGCACAGTGTGTATAGGTCCTGCACAGTGTGTATAGGTCCTGCACAGTGTGTATAGGTCCTGCACAGTGTGTAAAGGTCCTGCACAGTGTGTATAGGTCCTGCACAGTGTGTATAGGTCCTGCACGGTGTTATAGGTCCTGCACAGTGTGTATGGGTCCTGCACAGTGTGTATGGGTCCTGCACAGTGTGTATAGGTCCTGCACAGTGTGTATAGGTCCTGCACAGTGTGTATAGGTCCTGCACAGTGTGTATAGGTCCTGCACAGTGTGTATAGGTCCTGCACAGTGTGTATAGGTCCTGCACAGTGTGTAAAGGTCCTGCACGGTGTGTATAGGTCCTGCACGGTGTGTATAGGTCCTGCACAGTGTGTATAGGTCCTGCACAGTGTGTATAGGTCCTGCACAGTGTGTATAGGTCCTGCACAGTGTGTATAGGTCCTGCACAGTGTGTATAGGTCCTGCACAGTGTGTATAGGTCCTGCACAGTGTGTATAGGTCCTGCACAGTGTGTAAAGGTCCTGCACAGTGTGTATAGGTCCTGCACAGTGTGTATAGGTCCTGCACAGTGTGTATAGGTCCTGCACAGTGTGTATAGGTCCTGCACAGTGTGTATAGGTCCTGCACAGTGTGTATGGGTCCTGCACAGTGTGTAAAGGTCCTGCACAGTGTGTAAAGGTCCTGCACAGTGTGTAAAGGTCCTGCACAGTGTGTAAAGGTCCTGCTCTTAAGGAACACACACACACTTTGCGTCATTATATAATGAAATATGAAAAGAGTCGTGTAATTCAGAGATAGTACCATCAATGCTTGCAAAGACAGCCTGTAGAAAACCAGTGGAAGAAATTGATATGGGTGTTTCATTAGCAGTGACAAAGAGAATACTTAAACAAATATCTAATGAAGATCTCACCGACCTAACAAATTCACAAAGACCTGAAAGTCATAGCACTAAATATTATGATAGATATCGTGAGGAGACATTCACATATGGGACTAATAGAACCAGAACCCGGCAATGTAATGTTATAGTGGCCAGAATACGCCTGGGATATAGACGTATCTGGCAGCTTTCTCAAAACCCAAATGTCGAGTACACAATGTGTCAACTTTGTGAAAGAGAAAACATGCACGCTCTTGAACATTATATTGTAGAATGTCCCATACTGACTGACTTTCGCCCTCCTGGGCTAAGGTATGCTGAACTGTGTAATTACTATATGAGTACTGGAACACTTGATGATATATTGGACTTGTACCCAAGATTAACCATGTAATGTATCAATTATATAATGTATGTATGTGATGTAACTATATAACCTGAGCTTGTAAAAGCACCTTAATCACTTTCAGTGATTAAGTGCTTAATTGCACGCTAGTTTCTCTATCAGCTATTTCACCCTGTCAGAGCAAAAGAGACAAATGTATGTGTATGCATGTGTGTGTGTATATATGTATGTATACATGTATATATGTATGTGTACATATATGTGTGTGTGTGTATGTATATGTATGTGTATAAAGTACACATGGAAGCTGATCAGAATTACATTTCACCTTTGTAAATGCACATTAATGACACTATGTAAAAGACACATCGAACACTTTACGTAGAGCATACGTAAATCTGTGTATCTATGTATTTACGTATGTAGGTTAGCTTAGCATTTTAAAAGCACCGAATCACCTTCTGTGGTTGAGTGTTCAATTAACCCTTGAACTGTATGTTTAACACTTCTCTAACCCTGTCCATGGAGGACAGAAGAAAATGTATACATGCTGGTTAGCATTGTAAATGTGTGGCCACGTCTGTGGTAGAAAATAATAATAATAAAAAAAAATGGTGTCCAAGAAATGTGTAAGTACTGCATTCATAATGATGTAATGCCCGGAGTCTTAGCCAAGTATCCAATATTGGCTTACTGTAGGTGCAGCCTGTACATGACTGTAAAGCTGCCGCCCAGTTGGGTGGGTGTGGAGCACATGACTGTAAAGCTGCTGCCCAGTTGGGTGGGTGTGGAGCACATGACTGTAAAGCTGCCGCCCAGTTGGGTGGGTGTGGAGCACATGACTGTAAAGCTGCCGCCCAGTTGGGTGGGTGTGGAGCACATGACTGTAAAGCTGCCGCCCAGTTGGGTGGGTGTGGAGCACATGACTGTAAAGCTGCTGCCCAGTTGGGTGGGTGTGGAGCACATGACTGTAAAGCTGCCGCCCAGTTGGGTGGGTGTGGAGCACATAACTGTAAAGCTGCCGCCCAGTTGGGTGAGTGTGGAGCACATGACTGTAAAGCTGCCGCCCAGTTGGGTGGGTGTGGAGCACATGACTGTAAAGCTGCCGCCCAGTTGGGTGAGTGTGGAGCACATGACTGTAAAGCTGCCGCCCAGTTGGGTGGGTGTGGAGCACATGACTGTAAAGCTGCCGCCCAGTTGGGTGGGTGTGGAGCACATGACTGTAAAGCTGCCGCCCAGTTGGGTGGGTGTGGAGCACATGACTGTAAAGCTGCCGCCCAGTTGGGTGGGTGTGGAGCACATGACTGTAAAGCTGCCGCCCAGTTGGGTGGGTGTGGAGCACATGACTGTAAAGCTGCCGCCCAGTTGGGTGGGTGTGGAGCACATGACTGTAAAGCTGCCGCCCAGTTGGGTGGGTGTGGAGCACATGACTGTAAAGCTGCCGCCCAGTTGGGTGGGTGTGGAGCACATGACTGTAAAGCTGCCGCCCAGTTGGGTGGGTGTGGAGCACATGACTGTAAAGCTGCTGCCCAGTTGGGTGGGTGTGGAGCACATGACTGTAAAGCTGCCGCCCAGTTGGGTGGGTGTGGAGCACATGACTGTAAAGCTGCCGCCCAGTTGGGTTGGTGTGGAGCACATGACTGTAAAGCTGCCGCCCAGTTGGGTGGGTGTGGAGCACATGACTGTAAAGCTGCCGCCCAGTTGGGTGGGTGTGGAGCACATGACTGTAAAGCTGCCGCCCAGTTGGGTGGGTGTGGAGCACATGACTGTAAAGCTGCCGCCCAGTTGGGTGGGTGTGGAGCACATGACTGTAAAGCTGCCGCCCAGTTGGGTAGGTGTGGAGCACATGACTGTAAAGCTGCCGCCCAGTTGGGTGGGTGTGGAGCACATGACTGTAAAGCTGCCGCCCAGTTGGGTGGGTGTGGAGCACATGACTGTAAAGCTGCCGCCCAGTTGGGTGGGTGTGGAGCACATGACTGTAAAGCTACCGCCCAGTTGGGTGGGTGTGGAGCACATGACTGTAAAGCTGCCGCCCAGTTGGGTGGGTGTGGAGCACATGACTGTAAAGCTGCCGCCCAGTTGGGTGGGTGTGGAGCACATGACGGTAAAGCTACCGCCCAGTTGGGTGGGTGTGGAGCACATGACTGTAAAGCTGCCGCCCAGTTGGGTGGGTGTGGAGCAAGACTAGTAACTGTGTGACTCACCATAGATGTAAAGTGCCTTGTATAGTGACTGTTGTGAGCCTCTTGTTGAAGCACTTGTCATACAAAAAGATTTGGTACCTTCATGTTTGGTACCTTCATGTTTGGTACCTTCATGTCTGGTACCTTCATGTCTGGTACCTTCATGTTTGGTACCTTCATGTCTGGTACCTTCATGTTTGGTACCTTCATGTCTGGTACCTTCATGTCTGGTACCTTCATGTTTGGTACCTTCATGTCTGGTACCTTCATGTCTAGTACCTTCATGTCTGGTACCTTCATGTTTGGTACCTTCATGTCTGGTACCTTCATGTCTGGTACCTTCATGTCTGGTACCTTCATGTTTGGTACCTTCATGTCTGGTACCTTCATGTTTGGTACCTTCATGTTTGGTACCTTCATGTTTGGTACCTTCATGTTTGGTACCTTCATGTTTGGTACCTTCATGTCTGGTACCTTCATGTTTGGTACCTTCATGTTTGGTACCTTCATGTCTGGTACCTTCATGTTTGGTACCTTCATGTTTGGTACCTTCATGTCTGGTACCTTCATGTTTGGTACCTTCATGTCTGGTACCTTCATGTCTGGGACCTTCATGTCTGGTACCTTCATGTTTGGTACCTTCATGTCTGGTACCTTCATGTCTGGTACCTTCATGTCTGGTACCTTCATGTTTGGTACCTTCATGTTTGGTACCTTCATGTCTGGTACCTTCATGTTTGGTACTTTCATGTTTGGTACCTTCATGTCTGGTACCTTCATGTTTGGTACCTTCATGTTTGTACCTTCATGTCTGGTACCTTCATGTCTGGTACCTTCATGTCTGGTACCTTCATGTTTGGTACCTTCATGTTTGGTACCTTCATGTCTGGTACCTTCATGTCTGGTACCTTCATGTCTTGTACCATCATGTTTGGTACCTTCATGTTTGGTACCTTCATGTTTGGTACCTTCATGTTTGGTACCTTCATATTTGGTACCTTCATGTTTGGTACCTTCATGTCTGGTACCTTCATGTTTGGTACCTTCATGTCTGGTACCTTCATGTCTGGTACCTTCATGTCTGGTACCTTCATGTCTGGTACCTTCATGTTTGGTACCTTCATGTTTGGTACCTTCATGTCTGGTACCTTCATGTCTGGTACCTTCATGTCTGGTACCTTCATGCTTGGTACCTTCATGTCTGGTACCTTCATGTCTGGTACCTTCATGTCAGAGTGGTTGACAAATGGAATGCATTAGGCAGTAATGTGGTGGAGGCTGACTCCATACACAGTTTCAAGTGTAGATATGATAGAGCCCAGTAGGCTCAGGAACCTTTACACCTGTTGATTGACGGTTGAGAGGCGGGACCAAAGAGCCAGAGCTCAACCCCCGCAAGCACAACTAGGTGAGTACACACACACACACACACACACACACCTAGAGGCAGTCACACAGCATTAGCCTCCAGGAAAATCCAGTTACCTAATAAAGATAAAAAAAAAGTTACCTAAGTGTTGCGGAACAGGCTGAGGGCTGTCAGTGGTGTTCCAGGATACATGAATGTGAAAAGTAACTAAGATAAAAGACATCAGTAAAAGTGAGTGAAAAATCAGCATTGATGAAGTTGACATTTCCAAACCAACTAATGTCAACAACAAAGATGGCCGCCACCACAGTGGAGAACAGCACACTGTTAGATGAATGTTGCACAGTGTTCTCAGCACAGGGTGTGATGAAAGACGGTTTTCTTGACAGGTTAGTCATTATTGACGACCTCGTAAACACTAATGAAGAATAGTAATTAAATTAGAACAAGAAAATAAAGTTATCATGACACTTTGAGGAGAGGTGGACTATAGTGGGGGTGGGAGGGGGGACTATAGTGGGGGTGGGAGAGGGGGGTCTATAGTGGGGGTGGGAGGGGGGGTCTATAGTGGGGGTGGGAGAGAGGGGGGACTATAGTGAGCGTGGGAGGGGAATATAGTGAACGTGGGAGGGGGGGTAGTATAGTGAGCGTGGGAGGGGGGTTCACCTGGCACATTCATAACACATCTCCTCCACTTAGTTAGTAACTGGTGGTTTCCGTTTGTTAAGTTTGATGACGTCATGTATGGAGGATACACTTGGCCCTGGTCACCAGACTGGCTTGGTCACCAGACTGGCTTGGTCACCAGTCTGGCTTGGTCACCAATCTGGCTTGGTCACCAGTCTGGCTTGGTCACCAGACTGGCTTGGTCACCAGACTGGCTTGGTCACCAGTCTGGCTTGGTCACCAGTCTGGCTTGGTCACCAGTCTGGCTTGGTCACCAGACTGGCTTGGTCACCAGACTGGCTTGGTCACCAGTCTGGCTTGGTCACCAGACTGGCTTGGTCACCAGTCTGGCTTGGTCACCAGTCTGGCTTGGTCACCAGTCTGGCTTGGTCACCAGTCTGGCTTGGTCACCAGACTGGCTTGGTCACCAGACTGGCTTGGTCACCAGTCTGGCTTGATCACTAGACTGGCTTGGTCACCAGACTGGCTTGGTCACCAGTCTGGCTTGGTCACCAGACTGGCTTGGTCACCTGTCTGGCTTGGTCACTAGACTGGCTTGGTCACCAGTCTGGCTTGGTCACCAGACTGGCTTGGTCACCAGTCTGGCTTGGTCACCAGACTGGCTTGGTCACCAGACTGGCTTGGTCACCAGACTGGCTTGGTCAGTAGACTGGCTTGGTCAACAGTCTGGTTTGGTCACCAGTCTGGCTTGGTCACTAGACTGGCTTGGTCACCAGACTGGCTTGGTCACCAGTCTGGCTTGGTCACCAGACTGGCTTGGTCACCAGTCTGGCTTGGTCACCAGTCTGGCTTGGTCACCAGACTGGCTTGGTCACTAGACTGGCTTGGTCACCAGTCTGGCTTGGTCACCAGACTGGCTTGGTCACTAGACTGGCTTGGTCACCAGTCTGGCTTGGTCACTAGACTGGCTTGGTCACCAGACTGGCTTGGTCACTAGACTGGCTTGGTCACCAGACTGGCTTGGTCACCAGACTGGCTTGGTCACCAGTCTGTCTTGGTCACCAGTCTGGCTTGATCACCAGTCAGGCTTGGTCACTAGACTGGCTTGGTCACCAGTCTGGCTTGGTCACCAGTCTGGCTTGGTCACCAGTCTGGCTTGGTCACCAGACTGGCTTGGTCACCAGTCTGGCTTGGTCACCAGTCTGGCTTGGTCACCAGTCTGGCTTGGTCACCAGTCTGGCTTGGTCACCAGACTGGCTTGGTCACCAGTCTGGCTTGGTCACCAGTCTGGCTTGGTCACCAGTCTGGCTTGGTCACTAGACTGGCTTGGTCACCAGACTGGCTTGGTCACTAGACTGGCTTGGTCACCAGTCTGACTTGGTCAGCAGTCTGGCTTGGTCACCAGTCTGGCTTGGTCACCAGTCTGGCTTGATCACCAGACTGGCTTGGTCACCACACTGGCTTGTTCACCAGACTGGCTTGGTCACCAGTCTGGCTTGGTCACCAGTCTGGCTTGGTCACCAGTCTGGCTTGGTCACCAGACTGGCTTGGTCACCAGACTGGTTTGGTCACCAGACTGGCTTAGTCACCAGTCTGGCTTGGTCACCAGACTGGCTTGATCACCAGACTGGCTTGGTCACCAGACTGGCTTGGTCACCAGTCTGGCTTGGTCACCAGTCTGGCTTGGTCACCAGACTGGCTTAGTCACCAGACTGGCTTAGTCACCAGACTGGCTTAGTCACCAGTCTGGCTTGGTCACCAGACTGGCTTGGTCACCAGTCTGGCTTGGTCACCAGACTGGCTTGGTCACCAGACTGGCTTGGTCACCAGTCTGGCTTGGTCACCAGACTGACTTGGTCACCAGACTGGCTTGGTCACCAGTCTGGCTTGGTCACCAGTCTGGCTTGGTCACCAGTCTGGCTTGATCACCAGACTGGCTTGGTCACCAGACTGGCTTGGTCACCAGTCTGGCTTGGTCACCAGACTGGCTTGGTCACCAGACTGGCTTGTTCACCAGACTGGCTTGGTCACCAGACTGGCTTGGTCACCAGTCTGGCTTGGTCACCAGTCTGGCTTGGTCACCAGACTGGCTTGGTCACCAGACTGGCTTGGTCACCAGTCTGGCTTGGTCACCAGACTGGCTTGGTCACCAGACTGGCTATTCACCAGTCTGGCTTGGTCACCAGTCTGGCTTGGTCACCAGACTGGCTTGGTCACCAGACTGGCTTGGTCACCAGTCTGGCTTGGTCACCAGACTGGCTTGGTCACCAGACTGGCTTGGTCCGTGTGTGGTCCTGGTCACCAGACGGGGGGGGGCACTTATTGTACCACAAATGGTGGTGGAGACGGGGGGGGCACTTATTGTACCACAAATGGTGAGGGAGACGGGGGGGGCACTTATTGTACCACAAATGGTGAGGGAGACGGGGGGGGCACTTATTGTACCACAAATGGTGAGGGAGAACGGGGGGGGGCACTTATTGTACCACAAATGGTGAGGGAGACGGGGGGGCACTTGTTGTACCACAAATGGTGGTGGAGACGGGGGGGGCACTTATTGTACCACAAATGGTGAGGGAGACGGGGGGGCACTTATTGTACCACAAATGGTGAGGGAGACGGGGGGGGCACTTATTGTACCACAAATGGTGAGGGAGACGGGGGGGCACTTATTGTACCACAAATGGTGAGGGAGACGGGGGGGGGCACTTATTGTACCACAAATGGTGAGGGAGACGGGGGGGCACTTATTGTACCACAAATGGTGAGGGAGACGGGGGGGGGCACTTATTGTACCACAAATGGTGAGGGAGAACGGGGGGGGGCACTTATTGTACCACAAATGGTGAGGGAGACGGGGGGGGGCACTTGTTGTACCACAAATGGTGGTGGAGACGGGGGGGGCACTTATTGTACCACAAATGGTGGTGGAGACGGGGGGGGCACTTATTGTACCACAAATGGTGGAGGGGAGGGGGAGTGGGAGGGGGGAAGGCGCACTAACGATGCCATCAAATAGTTGGGGCTGTTTGGTATATTTTTGGAATTATTATTTTTTGCAGCAGTGAATGGTCCATTGATTAAAGCAAAGTTTGTTCAGTGATAGTCGATATGTGAAGGTTAAACTCTTTAATGTTGCATGCTGGCCATGTTGGGTGTTATGTTGGCCCATGTTGGGTGTTATGTTGGCCTATGTTGGATGTTATATGCTGGCCCATGTTGGGTGTTATGTTGGCCCATGTTGGGTGTTATGTTGGCCCATGTTGGGTGTTATGTTGGCCCATGTTGGGTGTTATATGCTGGCCCATGTTGGGTGTTATGTTGGCCCATGTTGGGTGTTATGTTGGCCCATGTTGGGTGTTATATGCTGGCCCATGTTGGGTGTTATATGTTGGCCCATGTTGGGTGTTATGTTGGCCCATGTTGGGTGTTATATGCTGGCCCATGTTGGGTGTTATGTTGGCCGATGTTGGGTGTTATATGCTGGCCCATGTTGGGTGTTATATGTTGGCCCATGTTGGGTGTTATGTTGGCCCATGTTGGGTGTTATATGCTGGCCCATGTTGGGTGGTATGTTGGCCCATGTTGGGTGTTATGCTGGCCCATGTTGGGTGTTATGGTGGCCCATGTTGGGTGTTATGGTGGCCCATGTTGAGTGTTATGGTGGCCCATGTTGGGTGTTATGGTGGCCCATGTTGGGTGTTATGGTGGCCCATGTTGGGTGTTATGGTGGCCCATGTTGGGTGTTATGTTGGCCCATGTTGGGTGTTATATGCTGGCCCATGTTGGGTGGTATGTTGGCCCATGTTGGGTGTTATGCTGGCCCATGTTGGGTGTTATGGTGGCCCATGTTGGGTGTTATGGTGGCCCATGTTGGGTGTTATGGTGGCCCATGTTGAGTGTTATGGTGGCCCATGTTGGGTGTTATGGTGGCCCATGTTGGGTGTTATGGTGGCCCATGTTGGGTGTTATGGTGGCCCATGTTGGGTGTTATGGTGGCCCATGTTGGGTGTTATGCTGGCCCATGTTGAGTGTTACAGAGTTTATACATATACAAGCAGGTACACTGGGGGTACAGAGAGAACATAGTAACCATATTCATGTTACATGGTAGTAAACCCACCAACACGCGGAGCGCTTCCGACACGTCCTTAAACTAACACATAATTTTAAGTAGATAATTTATAGTAAAATTAACAACAAAAATGTTTACAGGAACATTGTAAGAAATTCTGACACAAAAACAAATATTAGAATACTACACAATAATGAACAAGGATTACTAGGTACATTTGGGTAACATTTCAGGGTTATACATTGGTTCACTGAAGCACAAATTGAGGATCATTTAAGGAATAATGCAGTAGAATATGCACTCAATATATCAACCATGATATCAGATGATATAAAAAATTACAATGGTAAAGTAATATGGCTTAGTTACATATATTGGAGGGGATTGGGAAGCACTACTGAACGAAATAAAGTCCATCTTTGGCTAAGGGCCTCGTAGCCTGGTGGATAGCGCGCAGGACTCGTAATTCTGTGGCGCGGGTTCGATTCCCGCACGAGGCAGAAACAAATGGGCAAAGTTTCTTTCACCCTGAATGCCCCTGTTACCTAGCAGTAAATAGGTACCTGGGAATTAGTCAGCTGTCACGGGCTGCTTCCTGGGGGTGGAGGCCTGGTCGAGGACCGGGCCGCGGGGACACTAAAAAGCCCCGAAATCATCTCAAGATAACTCAAGATAACTGCTAACACATTCTTAACATTCTATATTTTGTTTGGTAATTTATTAATTTATTTATTTATATACCAGAAAGTACATTGGGTTTGTGAGGGTAGACAGCATGGTGTTAACAGTCTTGTAAAGCCACTAGTACGCGCAGACATTGGGTTTGTGAGGGTAGACAGCATGGTGTTAACAGTCTTGTAAAGCCACTAGTACGCGCAGACATTGGGTTTGTGAGGGTAGACAGCATGGTGTTAACAGTCTTGTAAAGCCACTAGTACGCGCAGACATTGGGTTTGTGAGGGTAGACAGCATGGTGTTAACAGTCTTGTAAAGCCACTAGTACGCGCAGACATTGGGTTTGTGAGGGTAGACAGCATGGTGTTAACAGTCTTGTAAAGCCACTAGTACGCGCAGACATTGGGTTTGTGAGGGTAGACAGCATGGTGTTAACAGTCTTGTAAAGCCACTAGTACGCGCAGACATTGGGTTTGTGAGGGTAGACAGCATGGTGTTAACAGTCTTGTAAAGCCACTAGTACGCGCAGACATTGGGTTTGTGAGGGTAGACAGCATGGTGTTAACAGTCTTGTAAAGCCACTAGTACGCGCAGACATTGGGTTTGTGAGGGTAGACAGCATGGTGTTAACAGTCTTGTAAAGCCACTAGTACGCGCAGACATTGGGTTTGTGAGGGTAGACAGCATGGTGTTAACAGTCTTGTAAAGCCACTAGTACGCGCAGACATTGGGTTTGTGAGGGTAGACAGCATGGTGTTAACAGTCTTGTAAAGCCACTAGTACGCGCAGACATTGGGTTTGTGAGGGTAGACAGCATGGTGTTAACAGTCTTGTAAAGCCACTAGTACGCGCAGACATTGGGTTTGTGAGGGTAGACAGCATGGTGTTAACAGTCTTGTAAAGCCACTAGTACGCGCAGACATTGGGTTTGTGAGGGTAGACAGCATGGTGTTAACAGTCTTGTAAAGCCACTAGTACGCGCAGACATTGGGTTTGTGAGGGTAGACAGCATGGTGTTAACAGTCTTGTAAAGCCACTAGTACGCGCAGACATTGGGTTTGTGAGGGTAGACAGCATGGTGTTAACAGTCTTGTAAAGCCACTAGTACGCGCAGACATTGGGTTTGTGAGGGTAGACAGCATGGTGTTAACAGTCTTGTAAAGCCACTAGTACGCGCAGACATTGGGTTTGTGAGGGTAGACAGCATGGTGTTAACAGTCTTGTAAAGCCACTAGTACGCGCAGACATTGGGTTTGTGAGGGTAGACAGCATGGTGTTAACAGTCTTGTAAAGCCACTAGTACGCGCAGACATTGGGTTTGTGAGGGTAGACAGCATGGTGTTAACAGTCTTGTAAAGCCACTAGTACGCGCAGACATTGGGTTTGTGAGGGTAGACAGCATGGTGTTAACAGTCTTGTAAAGCCACTAGTACGCGCAGACATTGGGTTTGTGAGGGTAGACAGCATGGTGTTAACAGTCTTGTAAAGCCACTAGTACGCGCAGACATTGGGTTTGTGAGGGTAGACAGCATGGTGTTAACAGTCTTGTAAAGCCACTAGTACGCGCAGACATTGGGTTTGTGAGGGTAGACAGCATGGTGTTAACAGTCTTGTAAAGCCACTAGTACGCGCAGACATTGGGTTTGTGAGGGTAGACAGCATGGTGTTAACAGTCTTGTAAAGCCACTAGTACGCGCAGACATTGGGTTTGTGAGGGTAGACAGCATGGTGTTAACAGTCTTGTAAAGCCACTAGTACGCGCAGACATTGGGTTTGTGAGGGTAGACAGCATGGTGTTAACAGTCTTGTAAAGCCACTAGTACGCGCAGACATTGGGTTTGTGAGGGTAGACAGCATGGTGTTAACAGTCTTGTAAAGCCACTAGTACGCGCAGACATTGGGTTTGTGAGGGTAGACAGCATGGTGTTAACAGCCACTAGTAAAGCCACAGTAAAGCCACTAGCCACAGTAAAGGGGATTGGGTAGCACTAGATACAGTGTGAGTTACAGCACAAGGTAGGACACTATGAAGATGAAATTAGGAAAATTAGGTAATTTTTGGTTTTATTTTTGAATGAGGCAAAAGTTTGACAGCTTTTCAATTCACTAGGAAGTGAGTTCCATAGATTAGTTCACTTTATTTTCATAGTGTGTTTACACAGATTATGTTTGACTCTGGGGGATATCAAAGATATATTAATGTCTGGTGATCTGGAGATAATGGGTCCTATTACATCTGTCCAGGGAGAGTTTCAGAGCATGGTTTGCACTTAAGAACAGGGTTTTGTAAATGTTGTTGACACAAGAGAATGTGTGGACGGAGTTTATGTTTAGCATGTTAAGGGATTTTGTTGCGTCTCGTGAGTTACTGCCAGTGTTGGGTCTGGTGTATTACTGCCAGTGTTGGGTATTACTGCCAGTGTTGGGTCTGGTGTATTACTGCCAGTGTTGGGTCTGGTGTATTACTGCCAGTGTTGGGTCTGGTGTATTACTGCCAGTGTTGGGTCTGGTGTATTACTGCCAGTGTTGGGTCTGGTGTATTACTGCCAGTGTTGGGTCTGGTGTATTACTGTCAGTGTTGGGTCTGGTGTATTACTGCCAGTGTTGGGTCTGGTGTATTACTGCCAGTGTTGGGTCTGGTGTATTACTACCAGTGTTGGGTCTGGTGTATTACTGCCAGTGTTGGGTCTGGTGTATTACTGCCAGTGTTGGGTTTGGTGTATTACTGCCAGTGTTGGGTCTGGTGTATTACTGCCAGTGTTGGGTCTGGTGTATTACTGCCAGTGTTGGGTCTGGTGTATTACTGGCAGTGTTGGGTCTGGTGTATAACTGTCAGTGTTGGGTCTGGTGTATTACTGCCAGTGTTGGGTCTGGTGTATTACTGCCAGTGTTGGGTCTGGTGTATTACTACCAGTGTTGGGTTTGGTGTATTACTGCCAGTGTTGGGTCTCGTGTATTACTGCCAGTGTTGGGTGTGGTGTATTGCTGCCAGTGTTGGGTCTGGTGTATTACTGCCAGTGTTGGGTCTGGTGTATTACTGCCAGTGTTGGGTCTGGTGTATTACTACCAGTGTTGGGTCTGGTGTATTACTGCCAGTGTTGGGTCTGGTGTATTACTGCCAGTGTTGGGTCTGGTGTATTACTGCCAGTGTTGGGTCTGGTGTATTACTGCCAGTGTTGGGTCTGGTGTATTACTGCCAGTGTTGGGTCTGGTGTATTACTGCCAGTGTTGGGTCTGGCGTATTACTGCCAGTGTTGGGTCTGGTGTATTACTGCCAGTGTTGGGTCTCGTGTATTACTGCCAGTGTTGGGTGTCGTGCAACATAACCCTTGTATGGTGTTGGGCGGAGCAGTAATACTATGGAGGTCCGGGTGAGTGTTGCGGAGCTTGAGTGAACTGGACAGTGTTGTGTGGACAAGTGTAGAGGCGGGGGGGGGAGGGGAGGGGAGGGAGGGGGTGCAGTAAAGGGGTCCCTGCCCCCCCCCCCCGCCGGGTGTGGCCAGGGCAATAAACACAAACAGCAACACAAACAGCAACACAAACAGCAACACACTCGCAGGTAATCATGGCGCTTCAAGGGACCATAACCTGTGTTATCATATATAATTATATTTAGTAATCTTATGGTGGTAAATAATACTGTATGGTCAGGTTTAGGGCCATAATGGTGGGGGGGGGGGTGGCCACAGTGTGGCCTCTAGCCTGGTGGCCTCTAGCCTGGTGGCCCCAGTGTGGCCTCTAGCCTGGTGGCCACAGTGTGGCCTCTAGTCTGGTGGCCTCTAGCCTGGTGGCCCCAGTGTGGCCTCTAGCCTGGTGGCCTCAGTGTGGCCTCTAGCCTGGTGGCCTCAGTGTGGCCTCTAGCCTGGTGGCCTCAGTGTGGCCTCTAGCCTGGTGGCCTCTAGCCTGGTGGCCTCAGTGTGGCCTCCAGCCTGGTGGCCTCTAGCCTGGTGGCCTCAGTGTGGCCTCTAGCCTGGTGGCCTCTAGCCTGGTGGCCCCAGTGTGGCCTCTAGCCTGGTGGCCTCTAGCCTGGTGGCCTCAGTGTGGCCTCTAGCCTGGTGGCCTCAGTGTGGCCTCTAGCCTGGTGGCCTCAGTGTGGCCTCTAGCCTGGTGGCCACAGTGTGGCCTCTAGCCTGGTGGCCTCTAGCCTGGTGGCCCCAGTGTGGCCTCTAGCCTGGTGGCCTCAGTGTGGCCTCTAGCCTGGTGGCCTCAGTGTGGCCTCTAGCCTGGTGGCCTCTAGCCTGGTGGCCTCAGTGTGGCCTCCAGCCTGGTGGCCTCTAGCCTGGTGGCCTCAGTGTGGCCTCTAGCCTGGTGGCCTCTAGCCTGGTGGCCCCAGTGTGGCCTCTAGCCTGTGGCCTCTAGCCTGGGCCTCAGTGTGGCCTCTAGCCTGGTGGCCTCAGTGTGGCCTCTAGCCTGGTGGCCACAGTATCGCCTCTAGCCTGGTGGCCTCTAGCCTGGTGGCCTCAGTGTGGCCTCTAGCCTGGTGGCCTCTAGCCTGGTGGCCTCTAGCCTGGTGGCCTCTAGCCTGGTGGCCTCTAGCCTGGTGGCCTCTAGCCTGGTGGCCTCAGTGTGGGCCTCTAGCCTGGTGGCCTCAGTGTGGCCTCTAGCCTGGTGGCCTCAAGCCTGGTGGCCTCTAGCCTGGTGGCCTCAGTGTGGCCACAAGCCTGGTGGCCTCTAGCCTGGTGGCCTCTAGCCTGGTGGCCTCTAGCCTGGTGGCCTCTAGCCTGGTGGCCTCTAGCCTGGTGGCCTCAGTGTGGCCTCTAGCCTGGTGGCCTCAGTGTGGCCTCTAGCCTGGTGGCCTCAAGCCTGGTGGCCTCTAGCCTGGTGGCCTCAGTGTGGCCTCTAGCCTGGTGGCCTCTAGCCTGGTGGCCTCTAGCCTGGTGGCCTGGTGGCCTCTAGCCTGGTGGCCTCTAGCCTGGTGGCCTCTAGCCTGGTGGCCTCTAGCCTGGTGGCCTCTAGCCTGGTGGCCTCTAGCCTGGTGGCCTCAGTGTGGCCTCTAGCCTGGTGGCCACAGTGTGGCCTCTAGCCTGGTGGCCTCTAGCCTGTGGCCTCTAGCCTGGTGGCCTCAGTGTGGCCTCTAGCCTGGTGGCCTCTAGCCTGGTGGCCTCTAGCCTGGTGGCCTCTAGCCTGGTGGCCTCTAGCCTGGTGGCCTCTAGCCTGGTGGCCTCTAGCCTGGTGGCCTCAGTGTGGCCTCCAGCCTGGTGGCCTCTAGCCTGGTGGCCTCAGTGTGGCCTCTAGCCTGGTGGCCTCTAGCCTGGTGGCCTCTAGCCTGGTGGCCTCAGTGTGGCCTCTAGCCTGGTGGCCTCTAGCCTGGTGGCCTCTAGCCTGGTGGCCTCAGTGTGGCCTCTAGCCTGGTGGCCTCCTCTAGCCTGGTGGCCCCAGTGTGGCCTCTAGCCTGGTGGCCTCTAGCCTGGTGGCCTCAGTGTGGCCTCTAGCCTGGTGGCCTCAGTGTGGTCTCTAGCCTGGTGGCCACAGTGTGGCCTCTAGCCTGGTGACCTCTAGCCTGGTGGCCTCAGTGTGGCCTCTAGCCTGGTGGCCTCAAGCCTGGTGGCCTCTAGCCTGGTGGCCTCAGTGTGGCCTCTAGCCTGGTGGCCTCAGTGTGGCCTCTAGCCTGGTGGCCTCAGTGTGGCCTCTAGCCTGGTGGCCTCAGTGTGGCCTCTAGCCTGGTGGACTCTAGCCTGGTGGCCTCTAGCCTGGTGGCCTCTAGCCTGGTGGCCTCAAGCCTGGTGGCCTCTAGCCTGGTGGCCACAGTGTGGCCTCTAGCCTGGTGGCCTCTAGCCTGGTGGCCTCTAGCCTGGTGGCCACAGTGTGGCCTCTAGCCTGGTGGCCACAGTGTGGCCTCTAGCCTGGTGGCCTTAGTGTGGCCTCTAGCCTGGTGGCCACAGTGTGGCCTCTAGCCTGGTGGCCACAGTGTGGCCTCTAGCCTGGTGGCCTCAGTGTGGCCTCTAGCCTGGTGGCCTCAGTGTGGCCTCCAGCCTGGTGGCCTCTAGCCTGGTGGCCCCAGTGTGGCCTCTAGCCTGGTGGCCTCTAGCCTGGTGGCCTCAGTGTGGCCTCTAGCCTGGTGGCCTCTAGCCTGGTGGCCTCAGTGTGGCCTCTAGCCTGGTGGCCTCAGTGTGGCCTCTAGCCTGGTGGCCTCAGTGTGGCCTCTAGCCTGGTGGCCTCAGTGTGGCCTTTAGCCTGGTGGCCTCAGTGTGGCCTCTAGCCTGGTGGCCTCAGTGTGGCCTCTAGCCTGGTGGCCTCAGTGTGGCCTCTAGCCTGGTGGCCTCTAGCCTGGTGGCCTCAGTGTGGCCTCCAGCCTGGTGGCCTCTAGCCTGGTGGCCTCTAGCCTGGTGGCCCCAGTGTGGTCTCTAGCCTGGTGGCCTCTTGCCTGGTGGCCCCAGTGTGGCCTCCAGCCTGGTGACCTCTAGCCTGGTGGCCCCAGTGTGGCCTCTAGCCTGGTGGCCTCTAGCCTGGTGGCCTCCAGCCTGGTGGCCTCTAGCCTGGTGGCCTCTAGCCTGGTGGCCTCCAGCCTGGTGGCCTCTAGCCTGGTGGCCCCAGTGTGGCCTCTAGCCTGGTGGCCTCTAGCCTGGTGGCCTCCAGCCTGGTGGCCTCTAGCCTGGTGGCCTCTAGCCTGGTGGCCCCAGTGTGGCCTCTAACCTGGTGGCCTCTAGCCTGGTGGCCTCAGTGTGGCCTCGAGCCTAGTGGCCTCTAGCCTCGTGGCCACAGTGTGGCCTCTAGCCTGGTGGCCACAGTGTGGCCACAGTGTGGCCTCTAGCCTGGTGGCCACAGTGTGGCCTCTAGCCTGGTGGCCTCTAGCCTGGTGGCCTCTAGCCTGGTGGCCCCAGTGTGGCCTCTAGCCTGGTGTCGCTCTAGCCTGGTGGCCTCTAGCCTGGTGGCCACAGTGTGGCCTCTAGCCTGGTGGCCTCTAGCCTGGTGGCCTCAGTGTGGCCTCCAGCCTGGTGACCTCTAGCCTGGTGGCCCCAGTGTGGCCTCTAGCCTGGTGGCCTCCAGCCTGATGGCCTCCAGCCTGGTGGCCTCCAGCCTGGTGGCCTCTAGCCTGGTGGCCTCACTGTGGCCTCCAGCCTGGTGGCCTCTAGCCTGATGGCCCCAGTGTGGCCTCTAGCCTGGTGGCCTCTAGCCTGGTGGCCTGCAGCCTGGTGGCCTCCAGCCTGGTGGCCTCTAGCCTGGTGGCCCCAGTGTGGCCTCTAGCCTGGTGGCCTCCAGCCTGGTGGCCTCTAGCTTGGTGGCCTCCAGCCTGGTGGCCTCTAGCCTGGTGGCCTCCAGCCTGGTGGCCTCCAGCCTGGTGGCCTCTAGCTTGGTGGCCTCCAGCCTGGTGGCCTCTAGCCTGGTGGCCTCCAGCCTGGTGGCCTCCAGCCTGGTGGCCTCCAGCCTGGTGGCCTCACTGTGGCCTCCAGCCTGGTGGCCTCACTGTGGCCTCCAGCCTGGTGGCCTCTAGCCTGGTGGCCCCAGTGTGGCCTCTAGCGTGGTGGCCCCAGTGTGGCCTCTAGCCTGGTGGCCTCAGTGTGGCCTCTAGCCTGGTGGCCTCCAGCCTGGTGGCCTCTAGCCTGGTGGCCCCAGTGTGGCCTCTAGCCTGGTGGCCTCCAGCCTGGTGGCCTCAGTGTGGCCTCCAGCCTGGTGGCCTCTAGCCTGGTGGCCCCAGTGTGGCCTCTAGCCTGGTGGCCTCTAGCCTGGTGGCCCCAGTGTGGCCTCTAGCCTGGTGGCCTCCAGCCTGGTGGCCCCAGTGTGGCCTCCAGCCTGGTGGCCTCTAGCCTGGTGGCCCCAGTGTGGCCTCTAGCCTGGTGGCCTCTAGCCTGGTGGCCCCAGTGTGGCCTCTAGCCTGGTGGCCTCCAGCCTGGTGGCCCCAGTGTGGCCTCTAGCCTGGTGGCCTCCAGCCTGGTGGCCCCAGTGTGGCCTCTAGCCTGGTGGCCTCCAGCCTGGTGGCCTCTAGCCTGGTGGCCTCCAGCCTGGTGGCCTCTAGCCTGGTGGCCTCCAGCCTGGTGGCCTCCAGCCTGGTGGCCCCAGTGTGGCCTCTAGCCTGCTGGCCTCTAGCCTGGTGGCCTCTAGCCTGGTGGCCTCTAGCCTGGTGGCCCCAGTGTGGCCTCCAGCCTGGTGGCCTCTAGCCTGGTGGCCCCAGTGTGGCCTCCAGCCTGGTGGCCTCTAGCCTGGTGGCCTCTAGCCTGGTGGCCCCAGTGTGGCCTCCAGCCTGGTGGCCTCTAGCCTGGTGGCCTCAGTGTGGCCTCCAGCCTGGTGGCCCCAGTGTGGCCTCTAGCCTGGTGGCCTCCAGCCTGGTGGCCCCAGTGTGGCCTCTAGCCTGGTGGCCTCTAGCCTGGTGGCCCCAGTGTGGCCTCCAGCCTGGTGGCCTCTAGCCTGGTGGCCCCAGTGTGGCCTCCAGCCTGGTGGCCTCTAGCCTGGTGGCCTCAGTGTGGCCTCCAGCCTGGTGGCCCCAGTGTGGCCTCTAGCCTGGCCTCGCATGTGTTGACACCTGACACTGACAGTGGTGGGTGACGCCGCAGGTTTTGACACCAGACACTGACAGTGGCGGGTGACGCCGCAGGTGTTGACACCCCACACTGACAGTGACGGGTGACGCCGCAGGTGTTGACACTAGACACTGACAGTGGCGGGTGACGCCGCAGGTGTTGACACCCCACACTGACAGTGACGGGTGACGCCGCAGGTGTTGACACTAGACACTGACAGTGGCGGGTGACGCCGCAGGTGTTGACACCTGACACTGACAGTGGCGGGTGACGCCGCAGGTGTTGACACCAGACACTGACAGTGACGGGTGACGCCGCAGGTGTTGACACTAGACACTGACAGTGGCGGGTGACGCCGCAGGTGTTGACACTAGACACTGACAGTGACGGGTGACGCCGCAGGTGTTGACACTAGACACAGACAGTGACGGGTGACGCCGCAGGTGTTGACACCAGACACTGACTGTGACGGGTGGCGCCGCAGGTGTTGACACTGACAGTGACGGGTGACGCCGCAGGTGTTGACACTAGACACTGACAGTGACGGGTGACGCCGCAGGTGTTGACACCAGACACTGACTGTGACGGGTGGCGCCGCAGGTGTTGACACTAGACACAGACAGTGGCGGGTGACGCCGCAGGTGTTGACACTAGACACTGACAGTGGCGGGTGACGCCGCAGGTGTTGACACTAGACACTGACAGTGGCGGGTGACGCCGCAGGTGTTGACACTAGACACTGACAGTGGTGGGTGACGCCGCAGGTGTTGACACTAGACACTGACAGTGACGGCGCAGGTGTTGACACCTGACACTGACAGTGACGGATGACGCCGCAGGTGTTGACGAAACACCAAACTGAATCTAGGAAAAGTGTACACGTGTGTTAGGTTAAGAGGCAGGTGTTGGGTGTGTAGTGAGGTGCTCAGTAGTGTACACTGCACACTTACTGAAGTGTAGGGGGCACTTGGGAGGGGGGGGGGCAGCCCCCTGAAGGGGTGGTGTGTATGTGGGGGGGGGGAGGAGGGGAGGGTTGGGGGGGAGGAGGGGAGGGTGGGGGGGGGGAGTCTGGCAACTTACAGTTTACTAGAGTTTAGTGGTCGGCGCCTTGTGATCAAAATACCGAAGTTGTTTACACACCTGCAGTGTTGGTGGTGGTGGTGCCACCTGCCTCCCTCCACCTGCAGTGTTGGTGGTGGTGGTGTCACCTGCCTACCTCCACCTGCAGTGTTGGTGGTGCCACCTGCCTCCCTCCACCTGCAGTGTTGGTGGTGGTGGTGCCACCTGCCTCCCTCTACCTGCAGTGTTGGTGGTGCCACCTGCCTCCCTCCACCTGCAGTGTTGGTGGTGGTGGTGCCACCTGCCTCCCCCCACCTGCAGTGTTGGTGGTGGTGCCACCTGCCTCCCTCCACCTGCAGTGTTGGTGGTGCCACCTGCCTCCCTCCACCTGCAGTGTTGGTGGTGCCACCTGCCTCCCTCCACCTGCAGTGTTGGTGGTGGTGGTGCCACCTGCCTCCCTCCACCTGCAGTGTTGGTGGTGGTGCCACCTGCCTCCCTCCACCTGCAGTGTTGGTGGTGCCACCTGCCTCCCTCCACCTGCAGTGTTGGTGGTGGTGGTGCCACCTGCCTCCCTCCACCTGCAGTGTTGGTGGTGCCACCTGCCTCCCTCCACCTGCAGTGTTGGTGGTGCCACCTGCCTCCCTCCACCTGCAGTGTTGGTGGTGGTGGTGCCACCTGCCTCCCTCCACCTGCAGTGTTGGTGGTGGTGCCACCTGCCTCCCTCCACCTGCAGTGTTGGTGGTGCCACCTGCCTCCCTCCACCTGCAGTGTTGGTGGTGCCACCTGCCTCCCTCCACCTGCAGTGTTGGTGGTGGTGGTGCCACCTGCCTCCCTCCACCTGCAGTGTTGGTGGTGCCACCTGCCTCCCTCCACCTGCAGTGTTGGTGGTGGTGGTGGTGCCACCTGCCTCCCTCCACCTGCAGTGTTGGTGGTGGTGGTGGTGGTGCCACCTGTCTCCCTCCACCTGCAGTGTTGGTGGTGGTGGTGCTTCCCAAGCCAGGTGTATCCCATCTTGAGGTTATCTTGAGATGATTTCAGGGCTTAGCGTCCCCGCGGCCCGGTCCTCGACCTGGCCTCCTTTATGTTACACACCCCCAGGAAGCAGCCCGTACCAGCTGTCTAACTCTCAGGTACCTATTTACTGCTAGGTGAGCATTAGCATCAGGGTGAAAGAAACTCTGCCGATTTGTTCCTCCATCGGGGATCGAACCCAGAACCTCAGGACTACGAGTCCGAAGCGTTGTCCACTGAGCTGTGAGGCCCCTAATGGTATGCACAATGCGATACACCTCCACTGTCACAGGTGGAGGTACCACACACATGTGTGGGTACCACCCGTACTGTGTGGTATCCACCACACCCGTGGTACCACACAACATGGGTGGTACGCGAACAAGGGGACACAGGTGGAAACTGAGTACCCACATGAGCCACAGGGACGTTAGAAAGAACTTTTTCAGTGTCAGAGTAGTTAACAGGTGGAATGCATTAGGCAGTGATGTGGTGGAGGCTGACTCCATACACAGTTTCAAATGTAGATATGATAGAGCCCAGTAGGCTCAGGAACCTGTACAGCTGTTGATTGACAGTTGAGAGGCGGGACGAAAGAGCCAGAGCTCAACCCCCGCAAGCACAATTAGGTGAGTACATGGAGTCTGTCTGTAAGTCACACCTACACCTGTTGCAGGTGTGTAGCAAGGTAATTACCTTCACTTGGTAATCAAGCGGGAAGTGAAGGTAATATTGAGAGCTTACAAAGAGATCTTCATGAACCCCACATATGGTCACAACACTGACAAAGGCTTCTAAATGTGGACACATGCGCGACCATGCATGCGGGGCATACCAACCCTCGCTACCACTACCACACTACCACACTACCTTATGGCTGCACCACCTCGCACTAAACTGATGAACACGAGCACCTGGGGGTCACTCACTCAGGTGTGTCACTCACCTGGACGACCTCACCAGGTAATACAGCTGACACACTCTGCAGGTATGTCTCACACACTCTGCAGGTGTGTCTCACACACTCTGCAGGTGTGTCACACACACTCTGCAGGTGTGTGTGATACATACTTGACCACAATGTGACACGCGACAGTGTGGTGTTTGAGAGATAGTTACGGGCACGGAGCAGGCTTTTCTTACCTTGCTGGCTTATGGGCTCTGCCCAGTCATGTGTTGTGTCACAGGTGTGTGTGTGTTGATGCAGCAAGCATGCTGTAGTCCGCTCCAGTGCCTGTGACAGGTGTGTGTGTGTTGGTGCAGCAAGCATGCTGTAGTCCGCTCCAGTGCCTGTGACAGGTGTGTGTGTGTTGGTGCAGCAAGCATGCTGTAGTCCACTCCAGTCCCTGTGACAGGTGTGTGTGTGTTGGTGCAGCAAGCATGCTGTAGTCCACTCCAGTCCCTGTGACAGGTGTGTGTGTGTTGGTGCAGCAAGCATGCTGTAGTCCGCTCCAGTCCCTGTGACAGGTGTGTGTGTTGGTGCAGCAAGCATGCTGTAGTCCACTCCAGTCCCTGTGACAGGTGTGTGTGTGTTGATGCAGCAAGCATGCTGTAGTCCGCTCCAGTGCCTGTGACAGGTGTGTGTGTGTTGGTGCAGCAAGCATGCTGTAGTCCACTGCAGTCCCTGTGACAGGTGTGTGTGTGTTGGTGCAGCAAGCATGCTGTAGTCCACTCCAGTGCCTGTGACAGGTGTGTGTGTGTTGGTGCAGCAAGCATGCTGTAGTCCACTCCAGTGCCTGTGACAGGTGTGTGTGTGTTGATGCAGCAAGCATGCTGTAGTCCACTCCAGTGCCTGTGACAGGTGTGTGTGTGTTGGTGCAGCAAGCATGCTGTAGTCCACTCCAGTCCCTGTGACAGGTGTGTGTGTGTTGGTGCAGCAAGCATGCTGTAGTCCACTCCAGTCCCTGTGACAGGTGTGTGTGTGTTGGTGCAGCAAGCATGCTGTAGTCCACTCCAGTGCCTGTGACAGGTGTGTGTGTGTTGGTGCAGCAAGCATGCTGTAGTCCACTCCAGTGCCTGTGACAGGTGTGTGTGTGTTGGTGCCCAGTTGGTGCCCAGGGCACGCCGGTGCTCAGGGCACCAGGGCACTCGTCCCAGGGGCATCACTGGCCTCCCAAGCCGGGCCATCTCTCGCATGGTCTTAAGTTATTAATTTTGCCCCGAGGGTGGAGGTTATTGGGCAGCGTCACTCATGGGGTCAACAACATGATGTGTTACGCTTCCTCTATGTGGTGGTGGCCCGAGCAGCGGTGGCTGCAACCAGCACCATGGTGGCCTCTGTACACTAAGGCAGCACCGTTGTTACTGTGGTGCTCCCTGGGCAGCACTGTGGGGCTCCCTGGGCCACACTGTGAAGCTCCCTGGGCCACACTGTGGTGCTCCCTGGGCCACACTGTGGGGCTCCCCGGGCCACACTGTGGGGCTCCCCGGGCCACACTGTGGGGCTCCCTGGGCCACACTGTGGGGCTTCCCGGGCCACACTGTGGGGCTTCCCGGGCCACACTGTGGGGCTCCCCGGGCCACACTGTGGGGCTCCCTGGGTCACACTGTGGGGCTCCCTGGGCCACACTGTGGGGCTCCCTGGGCCACACTGTGAGGCTCCCTGGGCCACACTGTGGGGCTTCCCGGGCCACACTGTGGGGCTTCCCGGGCCACACTGTGGGGCTCCCCGGGCCACACTGTGGGGCTCCCTGGGCCACACTGTGGGGCTCCCCGGGCCACACTGTGCGGCTCCCTGGGCCACACTGTGAGGCTCCCTGGGCCACACTGTGAGGCTCCCTGGGCCACACTGTGGGGCTCCCCGGGCCACACTGTGGGGCTCCCTGGGCCACACTGTGGGGCTCCCCGGGCCACACTGTGGGGCTCCCTGGGTCACAATGTGGGGCTCCCCGGGCCACACTGTGGGGCTCCCTGGGCCACACTGTGGGGATCCCCGGGCCACACTGTGGGGCTTCCCGGGCCACACTGTGGGGCTTCCCGGGTCACACTGTGGGGCTTCCCGGGCCACACTGTGGGGCTCCCTGGGTCACACTGTGGGGCTCCCTGGGTCACACTGTGGGGATCCCCGGGCCACACTGTGGGGCTCCCTGGGTCACACTGTGGGGCTCCCTGGGCCACACTGTGGGGATCCCCGGGCCACACTGTGGGGCTTCCCGGGCCACACTGTGGGGCTCCCTGGGTCACACTGTGGGGCTCCCTGGGCCACACTGTGGGGATCCCCGGGCCACACTGTGGGGCTTCCCGGGCCACACTGTGGGGCTTCCCGGGTCACACTGTGGGGCTTCCCGGGCCACACTGTGGGGCTCCCTGGGTCACACTGTGGGGCTCCCCGGGCCACACTGTGGGGCTCCCCGGGCCACACTGTGGGGCTCCCCGGGCCACACTGTGGGGCTCCCTGGGCCACACTGTGGGGATCCCCGGGCCACACTGTGGGGCTTCCCGGGCCACACTGTGGGGCTCCCTGGGTCACACTGTGGGGCTCCCTGGGCCACACTGTGGGGATCCCCGGGCCACACTGTGGGGCTCCCCGGGCCACACTGTGGGGCTTCCCGGGTCACACTGTGGGGCTTCCCGGGCCACACTGTGGGGCTCCCTGGGTCACACTGTGGGGCTCCCCGGGCCACACTGTGGGGCTCCCCGGGCCACACTGTGGGGCTCCCCGGGCCACACTGTGGGGCTCCCTGGGCCACACTGTGGGGCTCCCTGGGCCACACTGTGGGGCTCCCCGGGCGCCACTGTGGGGCTCCCTGGGCCACACTGTGGGGCTTCCCGGGCCACACTGTGGGGCTCCCTGGGTCACACTGTGGGGCACCCCGGGCCACATTGTGGGGCTCCCCGGGCCACACTGTGAGGCTCCCCGGGCCACACTGTGGGGCACCCCGGGCCACAATGTGGGGCTCCCCGGGCCACACTGTGGGGCACCCCGGGCCACACTGTGGGGCTCCCCGGGCCACACTGTGGGGCTCCTCGGGCCACACTGTGGGGCTCCCTGGGCCACACTGTGGGGCTCCCTGGGCCACACTGTGGGGCTCCCTGGGCCACACTGTGGGGCACCCCGGGCCACACTGTGGGGCACCCCGGGCCACACTGTGGGGCACCCCGGGCCACACTGTGGGGCGCCCCGGGCCACACTGTGGGGCACCCCGGGCCACACTGTGGGGCTCCCTGGGCCACACTGTGGGGCTCCCTGGGCCACACTGTGGGGCTCCCCGGGCCACACTGTGGGGCTCCTCGGGCCACACTGTGGGGCACCCCGGGCCACACTGTGGGGCTCCTTGGGCCACACTGTGGGGCTCCCTGGGTCACACTGTGGGGCTCCTTGGGCCACACTGTGGGGCTCCCTGGGTCACACTGTGGGGCTCCTCGGGCCACACTGTGGGGCTCCCTGGGCCACACTGTGGGGCTCCCTGGGTCACACTGTGGGGCTCCCCGGGCCACACTGTGGGGCTCCCCGGGCCACACTGTGGGGCTCCCTGGGCCACACTGTGGGGCTCCCCGGGCCACACTGTGGGGCTCCCTGGGCCACACTGTGGGGCTCCCTGGGTCACACTGTGGGGCTCCCTGGGCCACACTGTGGGGCTCCCTGGGCACACTGTGGGGCTCCCCGGGCCACACTGTGGGGCTCCCCGGGCCACACTGTGGGGCTCCCCGGGCCACACTGTGGGGCTCCCTGGGCCACACTGTGGGGCTCCCTGGGTCACACTGTGGGGCTCCCTGGGCCACACTGTGGGGCACCCCGGGCCACACTGTGGGCTCCCCGGGCCACACTGTGGGGCTCCCTGGGCCACACTGTGGGGCTCCCCGGGCCACACTGTGGGGCACCCCGGGCCACACTGTGGGGCTTCCCGGGCCACACTGTGGGGCTCCCTGGGCCACACTGTGGGGCTCCCCGGGCCACACTGTGGGGCTCCCTGGGTCACACTGTGGAGCTCCCTGGACCACACTGTGGGGCTCCCTGGACCACTCTGTGGGGCTCCCTGGGCCACACTGTGGGGCTCCCTGGGCCACACTGTGGGGCTCCCCGGGCCACACTGTGGAGCTCCCTGGACCACACTGTGGGGCTCCCTGGACCACTCTGTGGGGCTCCCTGGGCCACACTGTGGGGCTTCCCAGGCCACACTGTGGGGCTCCCTGAGCCACACTGTGGGGCTCCCTGGACCACACTGTGGGGCTCCCTGGGCCACACTGTGGGGCTCCCCGGGCCACACTGTGGAGCTCCCTGGACCACACTGTGGGGCTCCCTGGACCACTCTGTGGGGCTCCCTGGGCCACACTGTGGGGCTTCCCAGGCCACACTGTGGGGCTCCCTGAGCCACACTGTGGGGCTCCCTGGACCACACTGTGGTGCTCCCTGGGCCACACTGTGGGGCTCCCTGGGCCACACTGTGGGGCTCCCTGGGCCACACTGTGGGGCTCCCTGGGCCACACTGTGGGGCTCCCTGGGCCACACTGTGGGGCTCCCTGGGCCACACTGTGGGGCTCCCTGGGCCACACTGTGGGGCACCCCGGGCCACACTGTGGGGCACCCCGGGCCACACTGTGGGCTGCTCTAGCACACTAAGACTATTCTCTCATGGGGGAGGGGGAGGGGAGCCAAAGGTGTTTTTTTGGGGGGGAGTAAAGAGGAAGGAGAGACATAGGTGAAGGGAAGTATAGAAGTGGGAAATACAGTGAGAGGTATGAAAGCAGGCGGCGGGCTGTCCGCCTTGCTGACACCATGTGTGGGTGTTGGCAGCTAAGCTGGCTCCCTCTTGTCAGGGAGCTGTGAGTGTGTGAGAGGTTCTTCACATGTGTTTCACCATATATATGGATGTCTATAGATGACTACTGTGTAGCATTCATATATACACACTCCGATGCTTCCACACATGTTGTTCTGTTTAAGGCTCTTAAGGCCAGGGGTGTGGTGTGGGAAAGGGGGGGGGGAGGGTGAGGGCCAGGGGTGGGGGTCTGGGTCTCCTTGGTGGGGGGGGTACCCCAGGGAAGAGTCAGGGACCTGGGTGAGGGTGGCCCCAGGGACAGGGAAGGGGGAGGGGGAGGGTAGAGCACCCCGCGTCATGACAACAGACCCACGTGGTGACGGAGCGAGTCAACATTGTCAATAACTGTCTACACTATCATCTACAGTGTCCCCCAGTACCACTAACATGTAGAAACTGCAAGCAGTGCAAAATAAGGCGCTAAAGAGAGCAGCAAAACACCGTCCACCAGATCAGACAATCTAATCGGGCCTTGCATAGTAGGCCGAGAAGTGCGTTCTGGCTACTAGGTACGACATATATATATATATATATATATATATATATATATATATATATATATATATATATATATATATATATATATATATATATATATATATATATATATATATATATATATATATATATATATATATATATATATATATATATATACCCCTAGATGACCCACTATACCCCTACATGATCAGGGTAGGACGCAGTATCGGCACATGAGCCACCGGGGCTCGAACCTGTCCCCCCAAGACGTCATGCTGACCATTCCATAGCACATTATTCTTTATTATTCTCACATAAGTGTTGTAATGTTCGGGGAATTCCAAGTGGAGAGGTGGTGCATATCCTGGACTTGTAGCACATGTGGTGCTTGGTGATGTCTGGCGCGGGTGAACACCTGCCACACTGGTGGTGCTGCTGCACCCTCGCCCACTGGTGGTGCTGCTGCACCCTCGCCCACTGGTGGTGCTGCTGCACCCTCGCCCACTGGTGGTGCTGCTGCACCCTCGCCCGCCAGTGCTGTCTTATGTTCATCACGATTGTATTTGGTTATGGTGAGAGCACTAGCAGCAGCAGCCACAAGAGTAGCAGCAGCAGCAGCCACAAGAGCAGCAGCAGCAGCAGCAGCAGCCACAAGAGCAGCAGCAGCAGCAGCCACAAGAGCAGCAGCAGCAGCAGCAGCAGCAGCAGCCACAAGAGCAGCAGCAGCAGCAGCCACAAGAGCAGCAGCAGCAGCAGCAGCAGCCACAAGAGCAGCAGCAGCAGCAGCAGCCACAAGAGCAGCAGCAGCAGCAGCAGCAGCCACAAGAGCAGCAGCAGCAGCAGCAGCCACAAGAGCAGCAGCAGCAGCAGCAGCCCAGCCACAAGAGCAGCAGCAGCAGCAGCAGCAGCAGCCACAAGAGCAGCAGCAGCAGCAGCAGCAGCCACAAGAGCAGCAGCAGCAGCAGCAGCCACAAGAGCAGCAGCAGCAGCAGCAGCAGCAGCAGCAGCCACAAGAGCAGCAGCAGCAGCAGCAGCAGCAGCAGCAGCAGCCCAGCCACAAGAGCAGCAGCAGCAGCAGCAGCAGCCCAGCCACAAGAGCAGCAGCAGCAGCAGTAGCAGCAGCCCAGCCACAAGAGCAGCAGCAGCAGCAGCAGCAGCCACAAGAGCAGCAGCAGCAGCAGCAGCCACAAGAGCAGCAGCAGCAGCAGCAGCAGCCCAGCCACAAGAGCAGCAGCAGCAGCAGCCACAAGAGCAGCAGCAGCAGCCCAGCCACAAGAGCAGCAGCAGCAGCAGCAGCAGCAGCAGCCACAAGAGCAGCAGCAGCAGCAGCAGCCACAAGAGCAGCAGCAGCAGCAGCAGCCCAGCCACAAGAGCAGCAGCAGCAGCAGCAGCAGCAGCAGCCACAAGAGCAGCAGCAGCAGCAGCAGCAGCCACAAGAGCAGCAGCAGCAGCAGCAGCCACAAGAGCAGCAGCAGCAGCAGCAGCAGCAGCCACAAGAGCAACAGCAGCAGCAGCAGCAGCCACAAGAGCAGCAGCAGCAGCAGCCACAAGAGCAGCAGCAGCAGCAGCAGCAGCAGCCACAAGAGCAACAGCAGCAGCAGCAGCAGCCACAAGAGCAGCAGCAGCAGCAGCAGCCACAAGAGCAGCAGCAGCAGCAGCAGCAGCCACAAGAGCAGCAGCAGCAGCCACAAGAGCAGCAGCAGCAGCCACAAGAGCAGCAGCAGCAGCCACAAGAACAGCAGCAGCAGCCACAAGAGCAGCAGCAGCAGCAGCAGCCACAAGAGCAGCAGCAGCAGCAGCAGCCACAAGAGCAGCAGCAGCAGCAGCAGCAGCCACAAGAGCAGCAGCAGCAGCAGCAGCAGCCGCAGCCACAAGAGCAGCAGCAGCAGCCCAGCCACAAGAGCAGCAGCAGCAGCAGCCACAAGAGCAGCAGCAGCAGCAGCCACAAGAGCAGCAGCAG
>NW_025558109.1:140000-142500 GCF_020424385.1 Procambarus clarkii
CCTAGTGTCTTGACCCCTAGTGTCTTGACCCCTAGTGTCTTGACACCTAGTGTCTTGACCCCTAGTGTCTTGACCCCTAGTGTCTTGACCCTAGTGTCTTGACCCCTAGTGTCTTGACCCGAGTGTCTTGACCCCTAGTGTCTTGACACCTAGTGTCTTGACCCCTAGTGTCTTGACACCTAGTGTCTTGACCCCTAGTGTCTTGACCCCTAGTGTCTTGACCCCTAGTGTCTTGACCCCTAGTGTCTTGACCCTAGTGTCTTGACCCCTAGTGTCTTGACCCGAGTGTCTTGACCCCTAGTGTCTTGACCCCTAGTGTCTTGACCCGAGTGTCTTGACCCCTAGTGTCTTGACCCCTAGTGTCTTGACCCCTAGTGTCTTGACCCCTAGTGTCTTGACCCTAGTGTCTTGACCCCTAGTGTCTTGACCCGAGTGTCTTGACACCTAGTGTCTTGACCCCTAGTGTCTTGACCCCTAGTGTCTTGACCCCTAGTGTCTTGACACCTAGTGTCTTGACCCCTAGTGTCTTGACCCCTAGTGTCTTAACCCCTAGTGTCTTGACCCGAGTGTCTTGACCCTAGTGTCTTGACCCCTAGTGTCTTGACCCCTAGTGTCTTGACCCCTAGTGTCTTGACCCTAGTGTCCCTAGTGTCTTGACCCCTAGTGTCTTGACCCCTAGTGTCTTGACCCCTAGTGTCTTGACCCCTAGTGTCTTGACCCCTAGTGTCCCCTAGTGTCTTGACCCCTAGTGTCTTGACCCCTAGTGTCTTGACCCCTAGTGTCTTGACACCTAGTGTCTTGACCCCTAGTGTCTTGACCCCTAGTGTCTTGACCCCTAGTGTCTTGACCCCTAGTGTCTTGACCCCTAGTGTCTTGACTCCTAGTGTCTTGACCCCTAGTGTCTTGACCCCTAGTGTCTTGACCCCTAGTGTCTTGACCCCTAGTGTCCCCTAGTGTCTTGACCCCTAGTGTCTTGACACCTAGTGTCTTGACCCCTAGTGTCTTGACCCGAGTGTCTTGACCCTAGTGTCTTGACCCTAGTGTCTTGACCCTAGTGTCTTGACCCGAGTGTCTTGACCCGAGTGTCTTGACCCGAGTGTCTTGACCCCTAGTGTCTTGACCCCTAGCGTCTTGACCCTAGTGTCTTGACCCTAGTGATTTGACCCTAGTGTCTTGACTGGAGTGTCTTGACTGGAGTGTCTTGACCCTAGTGTCTTGACCCTAGTGTCTTGACCCTAGTGTCTTGACCCTAGTGTCTTGACCCTAGTGTCTTGACCCTAGTGTTTTGACCCTAGTGTCTTGACCCTAGTGGTTTGACCCTAGTGTCTTGACCGGAGTGTCTTGACCGGAGTGTCTTGACCCTAGTGTCTTGACCCTAGTGTCTTGACCCTAGTGTCTTGACCCTAGTGTCTTGACCCTAGTGTCTTGACCCTAGTGGTTTGACCCGAGTGTCTTGACCCCTAGTGTCTTGACCCTAGTGTTTTGACCCTAGTGTCTTGACCGGAGTGTCTTGACCGGAGTGTCTTGACCCTAGTGTCTTGACCCTAGTGTCTTGACCCTAGTGGTTTGACCGGAGTGTCTTGACCCGAGTGTCTTGACCCTAGTGTCTTGACCCTAGTGTCTTGACCCTAGTGTCTTGACCCTAGTGTCTTGACCCTAGTGTCTTGACCCCTAGTGTCTTGACCCTAGTGTCTTGACCCCTAGTGTCTTGACCCCTAGTGTCTTGACCCCTAGTGTCTTGACCCCTAGTGTCTTGACCCTAGTGTCTTGACCCCTAGTGTCTTGACCCCTAGTGTCTTGACACCTAGTGTCTTGACCCCTAGTGTCTTGACCCCTAGTGTCTTGACACCTAGTGTCTTGACCCCTAGTGTCTTGACCCCTAGTGTCTTGACCCCTAGTGTCTTGACCCCTAGTGTCTTGACACCTAGTGTCTTGACCCCTAGTGTCTTGACCCCTAGTGTCTTGACCCCTACTGTCTTGACCCCTAGTGTCTTGACCCCTAGTGTCTTGACCCCTAGTGTCTTGACCCCTAGTGTCTTGACCCGAGTGTCTTGACCCTAGTGTCTTGACCCTAGTGTCTTGACCCTAGTGTCTTGACCCGAGTGTCTTGACCCGAGTGTCTTGACCCGAGTGTCTTGACCCGAGTGTCTTGACCCCTAGTGTCTTGACCCCTAGCGTCTTGACCCTAGTGTCTTGACCCTAGTGGTTTGACCCTAGTGTCTTGACTGGAGTGTCTTGACTGGAGTGTCTTGACCCTAGTGTCTTGACCCTAGTGTCTTGACCCTAGTGTCTTGACCCTAGTGTCTTGACCCTAGTGTCTTGACCCTAGTGGTTTGACCCTAGTGTCTTGACCCTAGTGGTTTGACCCTAGTGTCTTGACCGGAGTGTCTTGACCGGAGTGTCTTGACCCTAGTGTCTTGACCCTAGTGTCTTGGCCCTAGTGTCTTGACCCTAGTGTCTTGACCCTAGTGTCTTGACCCTAGTGGTTTGACCCGAGTGT
>NW_025558109.1:147500-152500 GCF_020424385.1 Procambarus clarkii
GCTCACCACACTCACCATGCTCACCACACTCACCACACTCACCACACTCACCATACTCACCACACTCACCATGCTCACCACACTCACCACACTCACCACACTCACCACACTCACCATGCTCACCACACTCACCATGCTCACCATGCTCACCACACTCACCACACTCACCATGCTCACCATGCTCACCACACTCACCACACTCACCACACTCACCATGCTCACCACACTCACCACACTCACCACACTCACCACACTCACCATGCTCACCATGCTCACCACACTCACCATGCTCACCACACTCACCATGCTCACCATGCTCACCATGCTCACCACACTCACCACGCTCACCACGCTCACCACACTCACCATGCTCACCACGCTCACCACACTCACCATGCTCACCACACTCACCACACTCACCACGCTCACCACGCTCACCACACTCACCATGCTCACCACACTCACCACACTCACCATGCTCACCATCACTCACCACACTCACCATGCTCACCACACTCACCACACTCACCATGCTCACCACACTCACCATGCTCACCATGCTCACCACACTCACCACACTCACCACACTCACCACACTCACCACACTCACCACACTCACCATGCTCACCACACTCACCATGCTCACCACACTCACCATGCTCACCACACTCACCATGCTCACCACACTCACCATGCTCACCACACTCACCACACTCACCACACTCACCATGCTCACCACACTCACCATGCTCACCACACTCACCATGCTCACCACACTCACCATGCTCACCACACTCACCACACTCACCACACTCACCATGCTCACCACACTCACCACACTCACCACACTCACCCACTCACCTCACACCACACTCACCATGCTCACCACACTCACCACACTCACCACACTCACCACACTCACCATGCTCACCACACTCACCATGCTCACCACACTCACCACACTCACCATGCTCACCACACTCACCACACTCACCACACTCACCACACTCACCATGCTCACCCACACTCACCACACTCACTCACCATGCTCACCATGCTCACCACGCTCACCACACTCACCACACTCACCATGCTCACCATGCTCACCACACTCACCACGCTCACCACACTCACCACACTCACCATGCTCACCACACTCACCATGCTCACCACACTCACCATGCTCACCACCCTCACCATGCTCACCACACTCACCACACTCACCATGCTCACCATGCTCACCACACTCACCATGCTCACCACACTCACCACACTCATCATGCTCACCACACTCATCATGCTCACCATGCTCACCACACTCACCATGCTCACCACACTCACCTCACACTCACCAGACTCACCACACTCACCACGCTCACCACACTCACCACGCTCACCATGCTCACCATGCTCACCATGCTCACCACACTCACCATGCTCACCACACTCACCATGCTCACCATGCTCACCACACTCACCACACTCACCACACTCACCATGCTCACCATGCTCACCATGCTCACCACACTCACCATGCTCACCATGCTCACCACACTCACCACGCTCACCATGCTCACCATGCTCACCACACTCACCACACTCACCATGCTCACCACACTCACCACGCTCACCATGCTCACAATGCTCACTATGCTCACTATGCTCACCACACTCACCATGCTCACCACGCTCAATATGCTCACTATACTCACCATGCTCACAACACTCATCATGCTCACCCCACCCCTCCCATGATGCATTATAGGTTGTTCACTGTTTAGTCAGGTGTGTGGAGGTCAGGTGTGTGAGGGTCAGGTGTGGGGGGTGTCAGGTGTGTGGGGGGTCAGGTGTGTGGGGGGTCAGGTGTGTGCGGGGTCAGGTGTGTGGGGGTCCGGTGTGTGGGGTGGTGTGTCAGGTGTATGGGGGGTCAGGTGTGTGTGGGGTGTCAGGTGTGGGCGGTCAGGTGTGTGTGGGAGGTGTCAGGTGTGTGTGGGGGGGGGGGTCAGGTGTGGGCGGCCAGTGATACACTGTGGGGTTGGTGGCCAGCTGGTGTGCTCACCTACATGTGCTGGCAGGGTCGTGCAGGGTTCGGAGCCCCGCCTTCTGAACCTCCTAACATTAATCCAATGACTCATTTCTCACGCTTTTTTCGTATTTACATTTACAGTTGTGAATGTAATTGTGTTGTTGAAGGACTTGTGCAGCCATCCTGTTCCCTTTACTGACAGCTCTAACACTGAGCAAGTTCTTCCAGGTGTGTCAGGTGTGGGGGGATCAGGTGTGGGGGGTTCAGGTGTGGCGGTTAGGTCTTAGGACTTATACGCCTCTCCGCCTTCTTCTATCACCCCTCGTTCTGCTGTTCCCAGCTTCGAACACAACTGCTTTGTCTAATTGGTCAATTTCCCTTAGATTCTTATTTCTTGTTATCATGTCCCCCTTATCTCTCCTTTCCTACACTTCGGTAAGCCCCAGTTCTTTCCTCATAACTCAATTCCCTCAGGTCCAGAACGAGTTTTGTTGCATATATTTGGACCTTTTCTAGCTTCTTCTTGTTCTTTTTCAGGTAAGGGTTCCATGCCGGGGCTGCACATTCAAGAGTGGGTCTCACCTTCGCTGCATATAAGGGCCGGAGAGCTAGCGCCTTTGTCCAAGTTTCTGAAGGATACCCGGATGTTGGCAAGTATGCAGCTGTGAGATCTATTTACTTGTGGTTAGACACTAACACAAATGTGCTAAGTCAGAAAGGACTGCTGCACGAGCCAGTACGTTAAGTGACACAGCAGATTAATTACTTTAAAACTGAAATAAACGGCGGGAGCAACAGCAAGGGTTCCAAAATAATGGGACCCTTATCCAGTACCCTGGAAACACAAACCGAAACTGTCTCTATTTTCCGCTTGTTACAACTTGTAATAAAGTTGTTACATCTTGGTTTAACGTGTTTATGACGTATTAGAACGTTGTTACAACTTGCTATATTGGTTGTTATAACGGGTTAGGAGGTGTTAAAACTTGTTGGAACGTTGTACCAACGTCGTAGTTTCGGTGTGTGTTTGGCGGGTAGGTCGTTGAGCTTCTCAAATGTTTAGTGAGGTGTTAAGGGGTAGCTCACCATAGTCTTACACCAAGTTCACTTGTCACTTGACAGTCACAGTGAGAGGGTGTGTTAGCTGCAGCTCCCATTGTACTAATATTATCATATCAATAATGGAAGGTGTAGTGAAGGAACTGATGAATCTAGTTCGAGCTCTGAGGACAGAGTTGGATTCCCAACGGGAGGAGGTACGACAGCTGAAACAACGTCGAGAAGAAACAAAGGAGGAGACCAGTATTAAAAAGACCTCGTCTTGGAAAGTCGTAAAGGACAAGGGTCTTAAGAATACCTTGACAAAGCCGCCTACAGATATCCTAAGGACTTATAACTCATTTGCTGTGTTGAAGGACGAGTGCTGTAGTGCAACCCGTTCCCGCACTTGCTTAAAGTCAATATTGGCTTATTTAATAAGTGCATATGTGACATACTAACTGATTGTGAATATTTTAGTTTACCTTGAAAAGCTTCATAGAAAACACCGACCTCACCTAACCTTCTTAGTATGTTAAGATAAGCATCTTATTGCTTCTTATTTACAATTATTACTTAACCTATCAATGGTATAGGTTAAGTAATAATTGTAATTAAGAAGCAATAAGATGCTTATCTTAACATACTAAGAAGGTTAGGTGAGGTCGGTGTTTTCTATGAAGCTTTTCAAGGTAAACTAAAATATTCACAATCAATTAGTATGTTACATATGCACTTATTAAATAAGCCAATATTGACTATAAGCAAGTGCGAGAACGGGATGAGCCTGCAGTTCGTTCGAAAGGGAAAGCAACAAAGAACAATGAAGCGCAGGTCCTTCAAAGTGCTCAGAAAGTAAAGGAGGTACCTAAGCGAATTTTGGTTGTGGGAGATTCCCAGGTGAGGTATTAGGATAGAACTTTTTGTGCCAGAGATAGGGAGGGGGGAGACAGGTTTGCTATCTGGGAGCTGGAATTTTTGTTGGCAACATGAATGATATTATGGCTAGAAATTTGGAGCAAACACATTATTTGTATTAGTGCCGGTTGGAATGATGTTGGACGAGTTAGGAGTGAGGAACTGATACAGAGGTTTAAGACAGCCATAGAATTAGTTAGGAGCAAGGCAGGAATCCCGATCATATGTGACATTCTTCCAAGAAAGGGAGTGGGGAATGAATGGTTGTCGAGGGCACTTGGTGTCAATTGCCTGCTGGAAAGATATTGCAAATCAAATACAATATCTTTCATAGACAACTGGGAACGCTTCTATGGAAGAAATGAAATGTATGCTCGTGATGGGGTGCATCTATCGAGGGCTGGGGTTGTTGCTGTTGCGAACTCGTTGGAACCAGTGGTTAGAGGTGTTTGTTTGGGTTTAAACTGTTAGTAGATAGTGGTATGGGAATTGATATGGAGGAAGGAGGTAATAAAAGTATGTGTTTGTGGGAGAAACAAATTAGTAAAATTATCAGGGAAAGAGAAGGGCTTCAAAATAACAATACACTTAGGGTATATTACACTAAGAGTAAAGTCTAAAAAACAACAAAATTAACGAATTAAATGCTCTTGTCTGCACAGAAAAAATAGATATTATTGCACTTACCGAAACGTGGATGAATGTAGAAAATAGAGAACTATTAGCTGAATATCAAATAAATGAATTAAACTAGATGAGGAGAGGTAGCGATATATGTTGGGGACAATTTGAATTGTAGTCTCAAAGAGGGAATCAAAACTGAGCCACACACAGAAACTATTTGGATAGAATTAAAAAAAAAGCAAATAATATTATAATAGGAGTTATATATAGGCCACCAAACTTCGACAGGTTGGAAGCAAAGCATCTATGGGATGAAATATCTAGAGCATCTAGATCTAACAGTATTTATGTCATGGGGGACTTTAATTTTAGTGGAATAAACTGGTTTAACAGA
>NW_025558109.1:157500-165000 GCF_020424385.1 Procambarus clarkii
ACACACACATGCACATATCTACACCGCCCTCTACCTTACACACACATGCACATATCTACACCGCCCTCTACCTTACACACACATGCACATATCTACACCTCTACCTTACACACACATGCACATATCTACACCGCCCTCTACCTTACACACACATGCACATATACCTACACACACATGCACATATCTACACCGCCTCTACCTTACACACACATGCACATATCTACACCGCCCTCTACCTTACACACACATGCACATATCTACACCGCCTCTACCTTACACACACATGCACATATCTACACCGCACTCTACCTTACACACACATGCACATATCTACACCGCACTCTACCTTACACACACATGCACATATCTACACCGCACTCTACCTTACACACACATGCACATATCTACACCGCACTCTACCTTACACACACATGCACATATCTACACCGCCCTCTACCTTACACACACATGCACATATCTACACCGCACTCTACCTTACACACACATGCACATATCTACACCGCACTCTACCTTACACACACATGCACATATCTACACCGCACTCTACCTTACACACACATGCACATATCTACACCGCACTCTACCTTACACACACATGCACATATCTACACCGCACTCTACCTTACACACACATGCACATATCTACACCGCCCTCTACCTTACACACACATGCACATATCTACACCGCCCTCTACCTTACACACACATGCACATATCTACACCGCTACACTCTACCTTACACACACATGCACATATCTACACCGCACTCTACCTTACACACACATGCACATATCTACACCGCCCTCTACCTTACACACACATGCACATATCTACACCGCACTCTACCTTACACACACATGCACATATCTACACCGCACTCTACCTTACACACACATGCACATATCTACACCGCACTCTACCTTACACACACATGCACATATCTACACCGCCCTCTACCTTACACACACATGCACATATCTACACCGCCCTCTACCTTACACACACATGCACATATCTACACCGCCCTCTACCTTACACACACATGCACATATCTACACCGCCCTCTACCTTACACACACATGCACATATCTACACCGCCCTCTACCTTACACACACATGCACATATCTACACCGCACTCTACCTTACACACACATGCACATATCTACACCGCACTCTACCTTACACACACATGCACATATCTACACCGCACTCTACCTTACACACACATGCACATATCTACACCGCCCTCTACCTTACACACACATGCACATATCTACACCGCCCTCTACCTTACACACACATGCACATATCTACACCCGCCCTCTACCTTACACACACATGCACATATCTACACCGCACTCTACCTTACACACACATGCACATATCTACACCGCCCTCTACCTTACACACACATGCACATATCTACACCGCCCTCTACCTTACACACACATGCACATATCTACACCGCACTCTACCTTACACACACATGCACATATCTACACCGCACTCTACCTTACACACACATGCACATACATCTACACCGCACACCGCTACCTTACACACCACATATCTACCTTACACACACATGCACATATCTACACCGCACTCTACCTTACACACACATGCACATATCTACACCGCCCTCTACCTTACACACACATGCACATATCTACACCGCCCTCTACCTTACACACACATGCACATATCTACACCGCACTCTACCTTACACACACATGCACATATCTACACCGCCCTCTACCTTACACACACATGCACATATCTACACCGCACTCTACCTTACACACACATGCACATATCTACACCGCCCTCTACCTTACACACACATGCACATATCTACACCGCACTCTACCTTACACACACATGCACATATCTACACCGCACTCTACCTTACACACACATGCACATATCTACACCGCACTCTACCTTACACACACATGCACATATCTACACCGCCCTCTACCTTACACACACATGCACATATCTACACCGCACTCTACCTTACACACACATGCACATATCTACACCGCCCTCTACCTTACACACACATGCACATATCTACACCGCCTCTACCTTCATATCTACACTCTACCTTACACACACATGCACATACACTACACCGCCTCTACCTTACACACACATGCACATATCTACACCGCCCTCTACCTTACACACACATGCACATATCTACACCGCACATATCTATCTTACACACACATGCACATATCTACACCGCCCTCTACCTTACACACACATGCACATATCTACACCGCACTCTACCTTACACACACATGCACATATCTACACCGCACTCTACCTTACACACACATGCACATATCTACACCGCACTCTACCTTACACACACATGCACATATCTACACCGCACTCTACCTTACACACACATGCACATATCTACACCGCCCTCTACCTTACACACACATGCACATATCTACACCGCCCTCTACCTTACACACACATGCACATATCTACACCGCCCTCTACCTTACACACACATGCACATATCTACACCGCCCTCTACTTTACACACACATGCACATATCTACACCGCACTCTACCTTACACACACATGCACATATCTACACCGCACTCTACCTTACACACACATGCACATATCTACACCGCACTCTACCTTACACACACATGCACATATCTACACCGCACTCTACCTTACACACACATGCACATACCTTACACACCATGCACTCTACCTTACACACACATGCACATATCTACACCGCCTCTACCTTACACACACATGCACATATCTACACCGCACTCTACCTTACACACACATGCACATATCTACACTGCACTCTACCTTACACACACATGCACATATCTACACCGCCCTCTACCTTACACACACATGCACATATCTACACCGCCTCTACCTTACACTCACATGCACATATCTACACCGCACTCTACCTTACACACACATGCACATATCTACACCGCACTCTACCTTACACACACATGCACATATCTACACCGCCCTCTACCTTACACACACATGCACATATCTACACCGCACTCTACCTTACACACACATGCACATATCTACACCGCACTCTACCTTACACACACATGCACATATCTACACCGCACTCTACCTTACACACACATGCACATATCTACACCGCCCTCTACCTTACACACACATGCACATATCTACACCGCCCTCTACCTTACACACACATGCACATATCTACACCGCACTCTACCTTACACACACATGCACATATCTACACCGCCCTCTACCTTACACACACATGCACATATCTACACCGCCCTCTACCTTACACACACATGCACATATCTACACCGCCCTCTACCTTACACACACATGCACATATCTACACCGCCCTCTACCTTACACACACATGCACATATCTACACCGCCCTCTACCTTACACACACATGCACATATCTACACCACCGCCTCTACCTTACACACACATGCACATATCTACACCGCACTCTACCTTACACACACATGCACATATCTACACCGCACTCTACCTTACACACACATGCACATATCTACACCGCCCTCTACCTTACACACACATGCACATATCTACACCGCCCTCTACCTTACACACACATGCACATATCTACACCGCACTCTACCTTACACACACATGCACATATCTACACCCGCCTCTACCTTACACACACATGCACATATCTACACCGCCCTCTACCTTACACACACATGCACATATCTACACCGCCCTCTACCTTACACACACATGCACATATCTACACCGCACTCTACCTTACACACACATGCACATATCTACACCGCCCTCTACCTTACACACACATGCACATATCTACACCGCACTCTACCTTACACACACATGCACATATCTACACACATGCACATATCTACACCGCCTCTACCTTACACACACATGCACATATCTACACCGCCCTCTACCTTACACACACATGCACATATCTACACCGCCCTCTACCTTACACACACATGCACATATCTACACCGCCCTCTACCTTACACACACATGCACATATCTACACCGCACTCTACCTTACACACACATGCACATATCTACACCGCCCTCTACCTTACACACACATGCACATATCTACACCGCACTCTACCTTACACACACATGCACATATCTACACCGCCCTCTACCTTACACACACATGCACATATCTACACCGCACTCTACCTTACACACACATGCACATATCTACACCGCCCTCTACCTTACACACACATGCACATATCTACACCGCCCTCTACCTTACACACACATGCACATATCTACACTCTACCTTACACACACATGCACATATCTACACCGCCCTCTACCTTACACACACATGCACATATCTACACCGCCCTCTACCTTACACACACATGCACATATCTACACCGCCCTCTACCTTACACACACATGCACATATCTACACCGCCCTCTACCTTACACACACATGCACATATCTACACCGCACTCTACCTTACACACACATGCACATATCTACACCGCACTCTACCTTACACACACATGCACATATCTACACCGCCCTCTACCTTACACACACATGCACATATCTACACCGCACTCTACCTTACACACACATGCACATATCTACACCGCACTCTACCTTACACACACATGCACATATCTACACCGCCCTCTACCTTACACACACATGCACATATCTACACCGCCCTCTACCTCACACACACACATGCACACACATGCACATATCTACACCGCACTCTACCTTACACACACATGCACATATCTACACCGCCCTCTACCTTACACACACATGCACATATCTACACCGCCCTCTACCTTACACACACATGCACATATCTACACCGCACTCTACCTTACACACACATGCACATATCTACACTGCACTCTACCTTACACACACATGCACATATCTACACCGCCTCTACCTTACACTCACATGCACATATCTACACCGCCCTCTACCTTAAAAACACATGCAAATATCTACACCGCCCTCTACCTTACACACACATGCACATATCTACACCGCACTCTACCTTACACACACATGCACATATCTACACCGCCCTCTACCTTACACACACATGCACATATCTACACCGCCCTCTACCTTACACACACATGCACATATCTACACCGCACTCTACCTTACACACACATGCACATATCTACACCGCCCTCTACCTTACACACACATGCACACACACCGCACTCATGCACATATGCACATATCTACACCGCACTCTACCTTACACACACATGCACATATCTACACCGCACTCTACCTTACACACACATGCACATATCTACACCGCCCTCTACCTTACACACACATGCACATATCTACACCGCCCTCTACCTTACACACACATGCACATATCTACACCGCCCTCTACCTTACACACACATGCACATATCTACACCGCCCTCTACCTTACACACACATGCACGTCTTCTGTCTTCCAGCGACGTGAGGTGCAGTTCACGTAGTCTGTCCTCATAACTCATGCCTCTTAGCTCTGGGACTAACCTAGTGGTATACCTCTGAACTTTTCCAGCTTCGTCTTGTGCTTGACTAGATACGGGCTTCATGCTGGGGCTGCATACTCCAGGATTGGTCTTACATATGTCGTATTCAAGGTTCTGAAGGATTCCATACACAGGTTTTTGAAAGCAGTTCTGATGTTATCCAGCCACACATAGGCCGCTGATGTTATTCTTTTGATGTGGGCTTCAGGAGACAGGTTTGGCGCGATATCAACTCCTAGATCTTTTTCTGTTCGTTTCGTGAAGGACTTCATCTCCCATTCAGTATCCAGTGACTGGCCTCCTAGTTCCTCCTCCTGGTTTCATTACCTTACATTTACTTGGGTTGAACTTTAGTAACCATTTGTTGGACCATTCCTTCAATTTGTCTGGGTCATCTTGTAGTCTCTTAATATCTTCCTCTGTCTTGATCCTCATAATTTTTGCGTCATCAGCAAACATCGAGAGGAACGAGTTAATTCCTTCTGGGAGATCATTTACGTATATCAGAACCATATAAGTCCAAGGACTGATCCCTGTGGGACTCCACTGGTGACTCCCCGCCACTCCGAGACCTCACCTCTCACGGTGACTCGCTGTGTCCTGTTGCTTAGGTACTCTCTTATCCAGTGGAGTACCTTCTCTTTCACTCCTGTCTGCATCTCCAGTTTGTCTCTTATGTGGTACTGTGTCAAAAGCTTTCTGGCAGTCCAGAAATATGCATCTGCCCAACTGCCCTGCCCTCTCTTTCTTGTCTGATTTTTGTTGCCTGGTCATAGAACTCAAACCTGTTAAGCATGATTTGCTATCCCTGAACCCATGCTAATGTTGTGTTACAATGTTCTTCCGCTCCAGATGTTCTACTAGCTTTTTTCACACAATCTTTTCCATCATCTTGCATGGAATGCAAGATAGGGACACTGGCCTGTAGTTCAGTGCCTCCTGCCTTTCATTGTGTATTGGGACTACATTGGCCGTCTTCCAAATTTTTGGCAGTTCCCCTGTTGCCAGTAATTTGTTGTACACCATGGAGAGTGGCAGGCACAGTTCTTCTGCTCCTTCCTTTAGGATCCATGGTGAGATTCCATCCAGGCCTACAGCCTTTGTCACGTCCAAATCTAGCAGATGCTTCCTCAGAGAGAGGGTGGATTTGGGTGGTATGGTGGGCATTGTGTAGGGGCAAGGGAGAATTTGTGTTTGGTGGGGGAGGGGTTCCTATGGGGTGGCGAGTAGGGGTATTGCAGTCCCCTCTGGGGTTCCCGACTTGCTGGATTGGGGTTCCCCTCTCCCCTCTGGAATTGTTGAGTTGGAGGCTGAGGTTCCCTGGCTCTCTTCCCTCATCCTGCACCTTTTCCTTCCATCTGCTGCTTGTATTATCTCTTCCCTGGTCATGTCTCGCTGAAGGAATACCTTTTTGCAATTCGTTAAATATTTCGTTATATTTCATGTGTGTTTGTGTACTCACCTAGTTGTACACATCTAGTTGTGTTTGCGGGGGTTGAGCTCTCGCTCTTTGGTCCCGCCTCCTATGTTTGTACTCACCTAGTTGTACTCATCTAGTTGTGTTTGTGGGGGTTTAGCTCTGACTCCTTGGTCCCGCCTCCCCTGTGTGTGTGTGTGTGTGTGTGTGTGTGTGTGTGTGTGTGTGTGTGTACTCACCTAGTTGTACTCACCTAGTTGTGTTTGCGGGGGTTGAGCTCTGGCTCTTTGGTCCCGCCTCTCAACCGTCAATCAACAGGTGTACAGATTCCTGAGCCTATTGGGCTCTATCATATCTACACATATAGGTGTGTGTGTGTGTGTGTGTGTGTGTGTGTGTGTGTGTGTGTGTGTGTGTGTGTGTGTGTGTGTGTGTGTGTGGACTCCTTAGTGAACAGTGACTGGCCA
>NW_025558109.1:170000-171053 GCF_020424385.1 Procambarus clarkii
TGTGGGGCGGGGTTTGCATCTAGTAAATCGAGGCTCTTGGGCCACCAGCTGTGGGAGTGGGGCGTCTCATCTTGGGGCACCAGCTGTGGGAGTGTGGCGTCTCATCTTGGGCCACCAGCTGTGGGAGCGGGGCGTCTCATCTTGGGCCACCAGCTGTGGGAGTGTGGCGTCTCATCTTGGGCCACCAGCTGTGGGAGTGTGGCGTCTCATCTTGGGCCACCAGCTGTGGGAGCGGGGCGTCTCATCTTGGGCCACCAGCTGTGGGAGCGGGGCGTCTCATCTTGGGCCACCAGCTGTGGGAGCGGGGCGTCTCATCTTGGGCCACCAGCTGTGGGAGCGGGGAGTCTCATTTTGAGCCACCAGCTGTGGGAGCGGGGCGTCTCATCTTGGGCCACCAGCTGTGGGAGTGGGGCGTCTCATCTTGGGCCACCAGCTGTGGGAGCGGGGCGTCTCATCTTGGGCCACCAGCTGTGGGAGCGGGGCGCCTCATCTTGGGCCACCAGCTGTGGGAGCGGGGCGTCTCATCTTGGGCCACCAGCTGTGGGAGCGGGGCGTCTCATCTTGGGCCACCAGCTGTGGGAGCGGGGAGTCTCATTTTGAGCCACCAGCTGTGGGAGCGGGGCGTCTCATCTTGGGCCACCAGCTGTGGGAGCGGGGCGTCTCATCTTGGGCCACCAGCTGTGGGAGCGGGGAGTCTCATTTTGAGCCACCAGCTGTGGGAGCGGGGCGTCTCATCTTGGGCCACCAGCTGTGGGAGTGGGGCGTCTCATCTTGGGCCACCAGCTGTGGGAGCGGGGCGTCTCATCTTGGGCCACCAGCTGTGGGAGCGGGGCGCCTCATCTTGGGCCACCAGCTGTGGGAGCGGGGCGTCTCATCTTGGGCCACCAGCTGTGGGAGCGGGGCGTCTCATCTTGGGCCACCAGCTGTGGGAGTGGGGCGTCTCATCTTGGGCCACCAGCTGTGGGAGGGGCGTCTCATCTTGGGCTACCAGCTGTGGGAGCGGGGCGTCTCATCTTGGGCCACCAGCTGTGGGAGCGGGGCGTCTCATCTTGG